>JAKLMY010000037.1:0-179053 GCA_022814645.1 Ganoderma meredithae | reverse complement strand
GGGGAAGGGGGAAGGGGGTAATGGGGGAAGGGGGTAATGGGGGAAGAGGGAAGGGGGTAATGGGGGGAGAGGGAAGGGAGTTGTCGAAGTCGCGCAGGGAGGATTTTCGTTTTATGGCCCAAATTACTGTATCGCCTGGATGCCATGTGGGCTCAGTGGCTCTCAGCATTTAACTCTTGACTGCAAATTTTGTGCTATAGCAAACTCTGTTACAAGCACGGCGTCATTGCGAACACTGCGGCGCGGTGGTTTTGTGTTTGTTGGCCGCCAGCTTCAAGTTGTGGTCGACAGAACCTCCGCATGAGGCCAGATCTGGCGGATCGCCTCCTCACAGGCTCACACAACTACAACCATACTCAAGCTGCTGTCCGTCCAAGTACACTAGGACGACTCCGTATTCCCAAAGGTGCAACACTTCTTGTCCTTATTCCCAGAGCGATTCTGGATGCGAAGTGAGTCCTATCACCGAGTCTCCGACTTGACGGCTTCCATTTCCTGTATCACGTTCTCACGTACGTTACTGCCACGCCTCCTCAGAAGCGTATAGGGCCTACCAGCGTGGTGGCCATGACCTCGCACATGATGTCGGTGTGCAGCCAGCGCCCCCAGGAACAATGCTACCTCTGAACCTTGTCAGCTTCCTCCTGGTGGCAATTACCGCAGCATCCACTCTCTGTCCTGCACACAAGATCGAGACTACACGTTGTCGCACGCACTCTCGTCTACCGTCGCCTTCGAACACGCGAATTGTGGTCCCGTCTGCCCCTTGCAAGTCTGCGGCGGTTCCGGCAGACGGACGTGCTCGAACCGCGAGGTTGGCCCGCAGTGAACCTTGTTTCCCCTTCAACTAGATGCGTACCCGAGGGAGGCTTCCCGCACAGGCGTTTCCTCCTTCCCCATCTCCCCGTCACTCACCACCATCTCCTGCAAGGTTTGCTGCTCGCCTACTACCCCCAGCAACGTGCTTCGATGTCTGCCATGCCAGATCCCTACGGGTATTCATCGCCAAGCCCTTGGTGGTCAGGAAAGTCCTTCGGGACGTCCGGAGGCGTGAAGCTATCTCTGGTAACCGACCAGCGCTCAGAGAAGCCTTCGTTCTGGGGTACGTCCTCACTGCTCATGCTCACGATGGTCGTTGCGTATCCGTGGCTTTGAACTGATACGCCCAGACAGAACCCCGTGCCGTCGACCCTCCTGCCAGTGCCTCCTCCGCCGTGGCCGTCCTGCCTCCGCTTCCGCCGTCGACGTTGACTTCCCCCACCACTCCCGGAAACACGCGCACGCTCGAGTCCATCCGCCAGACCCTCGCTGCGAAGGACCAGCGCACGGAGCACCACAAGTCCGGCGGCGATACCGACTCGCACTCGGACGCGAGCTCGAAAGACACGTCGCCCTACTACACACGCCAATGGAAAAACCGCAACACGCCGACCACGCCCGGCACGCCCACCAGCGCTGACCAGCACCATCCCCATGCACAAACGTACGTCGAATGGCGCGCCCAAAGGCGGGGGCGGGGACGTGGACGTGGACGTGGGGGCTGGTATCACAACCAGGAGCCAGACGCGGGGCACCTGGACGCGCGCGCGCAGGAGTTCGTTCCCGGTCAGATGGGCCTTGCAGCCGGGGCGCGCGCATCCGGGACGACTGGCAACGTCGACTTGAACGAGTACATCAGGACGGGATCAGGGATGGGGACGGAGATGGAGACGATCGGTTCGTCGCGCGTCTCTGTGTTTCGGTCGGGGTCGAGGTCGCGCACCCCGTCGGAGGTGGAGGAGGACCGGGATGTGCGGTGCACGGAGAGGGAGAGGGCGGAGGCGGAGAGGCAGTGGCATTTGCAGACGTCGTGGGACGGTGAAGACAAACCAGGGGATGAGTGGGTCGAGGCCGCGCCGGCAGTCGTCCAAGATCAGGGACTCGGAGAGGTGACGGAGGCCATTCCATGCGAGGCTCCGGTCAAATCTGAGGGCGGTGTGGTTTCTGAGACCGTCGACATGCCCCCTCCTGCCCCCGTCGAGTCTCCGCCTCCCGTTATAGCCAAGGCATCGAAGATATTGCCGGACACTCCGAGGCTGCCGTTCGGGCTCTTGCTTGAGCGCGCCAAGATGCTATCGGAAGGAGCCCGCGTCGCCTACCCGCAGGATGTGCGGCCTCCGGATGTTCATACGAACTTGTCTGCGAGACGGTGGGTCGTCTTGGTCAAGAAGCTCTTTTAGTGTAACTGACGTGAGCGCCCTATGCTATCGCAGCTACGACCGCGACTTCCTCCTGCAGTTCCAAAGCCTTTGTACCGGTCGGCCCTTCTCCGTGCCGTGCATCGCACCGTTCTGGCACTCCATCCTCGCGCCGCACGGGCTCCGCTCCGCGCCCCCGCGCCCCAGGGAGAAGTGGGTGCAAGCTTCGGCCGAGGACGAGGCGCCTCCAGAAGGTTGTCAGGACAAGCGCCGCACCGTAAGCGTCGATGTGGAGACAAACCAACCAAGCAACGACGGCGACGCGGCGGCGAGGATCGTGGACGTCGTCTACAACCAGCTGGCAATGCCCGATGGTGGGGGCCGGCAGCTGTCCCTCGGAGGCTCCCTCGCCTCATCCGGTGAGGTGACTTGCCGAGACACGCCGATGAGGGACGAGCATACCTTCGAGTATGAGGTGCAGGAGGCGCAGCGCGAGCGGCTGGAGGCGCGCGTGGAGTTCTTGGCTGCCGAGGTCAAGGTGTTGCGTCTCGAGCTTGCGCGCATCCGGAAGCTCGTTGGAGAAAGTTTTTAGGATGGATATTTTTCAGTATGTAGAGCAGGAAACCTGTAGTACATCATCACTGTGCGTCGCTGTCAGACTTGGAAGAGGTCACGAATACATTCACGTATTAAGTGACCGTATTGTGTACGTTTCATGGAAAGCTTCCGGGCGCCAACCTACCGACGCGTGGTATACTCCAGTCCAGATATGGCATTGCTGAGTCATCGAGTGCCACCTCAAGTTTGCCGAGTCCTCAGCCCCCTCGTTCTCCTCCTCGCCTTCAGTGTGACCAACGACTCCCTGTAAGGCTCACTATCCACCAGGTCTACTTCCAGCCCAGACATCTACGGTCCTTCGGTCAGTACAATCAGAATCGTTTCAATCTTACCGTTCGCGTTAAATTTTGCAGTGACCACATGCCGACTTGAAGGGCTGGAACGGCGCTCAGAACATCGTTGCTGGCTAGCTTGGTCCTGAATGTTGAACGCCTTGAGTCGTTCGAGTTGAATAATGCCAATGGCCTTTCCCAACGCGTCATAGTCCTGAGATGGCGTTCCGCTATAATAAAGTAGAGAACAACACTCTGGGTGAGTTCACCCTGCCTGGAGTCCGTGGGACGAACCGAGCGCCCTCGCGTTCGTGCGGGCGCTCATCCAACTGCATGCTATCGCCGACAACGCAGATATCTTTTCCGACGGTAGCGACAGCCTCTAAGCTACCTGAATCCTCAACACGCTCCTTCACGCCGTCCGCGAGGTGAACAAACATGCCGCGAATCGCCCCAAACAGACCCCGTCTTCAGCGCGCCCACAATCTCCGCACTCGCTGCACGCGTTCGCGACACCGTGCGCGGCCCTGATGTTGCGCTTTCGGATGGCGAAAGCACGCCACAGGTCCTGTGGCGGCATGTCGAATGGTTCTCTTTAAACTTTCCAGCGCGCCCCGCGAACCTTGTCGAGCGATCGCCAGGCCAGAAGGACGTCGTGCTCATCATAGGAACCACGGGCGAGGCCAGGTGCGACGCCCTCTTGTGCGACGAGACCATTGAGCGCTGGTCTGCATTCAATCGAAGGGCCACGGGCACGTTTGCGCGGCAGGGGCAACAGTTCACCGCGTAGGGGCTAGATCGCATGTTATTGAACTCTCCGAACTTCGGGATGGTTGAGGTGGCATTGCACGAGTCGGGGCATTGGATCAGTCGGGGCATGTGAGAGGAAATTAGAACGTCCATTACGCATATCATGTCCAATGGTGAGTGTGCGCGCTCGCGTTGTGGGTTACTGCGCTAGACGACATTCTGACACGACAATTGTAGCCGGGAAAGTGGACTTCAGCCTGTCCATCACGTCGTTAGAGTCAGATATGCCGGGTGTGCGTATTTTCGTCGACCTCGCGCTGAGGTCACTGCACAGGCACGCTCTCATGCAAGTCAACTCTCTCAGTGTTTTCAGGAGCAAGCTACCATATAATTGCACTGTCGCACTACCAGTGAGTCTGATTGCTTTCCTGCCACTTGACCGTAGACTGCGAGGTTACCACCTCAGTTCCCTGAAATCTCAATCTGTGGTCCCACGTCGCCGTTCGGGACCGGTAGAGCGCGGCCTCACGTCACACAGCAGCGCGACGTACGTCCAGTGGCGATGCGCCTTGAGCAGGTCGCATGCGATAGAGCGGGTTACTGGAATGAGCGCGAGTGGTCTCCCGCCCTAGTCAAGTCTGCTCTGCTCCAAAAGTGCCCTCGAGTACGATAGGGTGAGAACGCCCCACTTCATCATAAAAACTTTAAAGCTTCCATACTGAGTGCATTCCCGCGCTCCCCCAGAAATTGACATGGGAGCCTGCGTATGAAGCCGCCCAGGCGGCGTTCATGGAGGTGCGGTCCTCCCCAGAGCCGATCGTCCATCTCGTGCACCTCTGTTCGGTCTTATGGCATACCGTCCTCGTGCTGATCGCTGAGGAGCTCAACGTTCCCCTCGTGCCGTAAGTACGCTCAATGGCTCTCCCCGCTCGGCGGCAGTGCCCGAGTCACGCAAGGCTCCGCGGAGGAAGTCGATGCGGCTTAGTCCCGCGCTTCGCCTTCTGCCATTCTACGACGCGCAGGCCGAGACGACCGGGGGCGCGCCGGAGTGGGAGGTGATGGGCCTCGTGTCTATCGCGACTGACCGGGCGATACCCGCCCCTTGGTCGGTCGCACGCCTGGCACAGCTGCATGGAGAGAGAGAGATGATGTGGCTGACGACGTGGCGTAAGTCGGGTTAACTGGTGCGTCTAAACCAGGAGCTCTGAAATTACTGCACTCATCGAGCAATATCCTCAAAATATAGCGATATGGTAATTATAGAATCGACCAGGAAGATCAGCTAGCGTCATGGGTGGTTCACAATCTTTATGAGAAGCGAAGATCATTCAATCCATGAACCGAGACATTGACTGTTTAGGCGAGGTAAAAACCTCCGTGGTGACGATCTCACCTCATACCTTTTACTATCAACACTATTCTGATATCCGCTTTCTCTATAACTCACAGGAAGTTGCATAGCCACGTCTCAATATTAAGCCTCACTCCATGCCTTCAAGTGCCCTGCTCCGATTGTCAAGGTATGTTTGCTCTTGGTCATCCGAATCTCAATCTCTCTCTGTGGTTGAGATCAGCTGAACATGCACTGCTTTGTATCGTCAAGGCTCAGCATTTCAGTGAGAGGTCATTACCAAAGCTCACTGCCTACAGTCGTGACAGTGAGTAGCATGTGTCGTACTCAACTCAAGCCATATGCACTGGAAGCCTGAGATAATTAGTTCGGGATAATTAACCGGCACTGAGCACTTATTACCACACAAACTTTCAACGCCGCATCGTAGGAAACCGATAACTAGTGAATCGAATGACATCCATGTTGGCCACAGAACGCCAGCTTGAATGAATGTTTTTCAATTCGGTCAACACTCGAAGGTCCGTGGAGGAGTCGAGCTCTGATATCTTCATTCCATTTCTCTCCCACGTCAAAGACCAAACGGTTGTGAAGCCTCTTTACATCGATGTGGATCCTTGAATTCTCAGGTGAATCTACTTTGATTGATGAAGAATAGTTTGCTAACGATAAGGTGAGATCCCTTCCGTTCAAGTTGCACAACCAGCCATAGGACCTCAATGCACTGTGGCCAGTGGTGATCAAAAGTCCAGCACCACGTCCTCTTGGCCGATTCTCCACGGTTGCAGGTTCTTGTTTGCTCGCTGGTTCACGCATTTCTGGTATCGACGACGCTGTTAGGCCAACGGGCACGCCGATATGTTGCTATGACCCTGACTCTATATAATGACCAGTGAGTGCAATGGACAGCTCCAGCTCCCAGTCACCTTTCATACTCGCTGCCACTTAGACGTCGCTTTCCGTCATGCCATTGCATCTTCGTGCCGCAAAGCCAGATGGGTTGCGCAAACCGCAGGACCTGTGGCGATACGTGGCCCAATTCGCAGCGAAATTTCCTACCCGCTCCGCGAACAGGCCAGAAGGACGTCGTACTCATCACCGGAACCACAGGCGGATTCGGGTGCGGCGCACTCGAGCACCTTCTTCGTGAGGAAACTGTCCGGCTCGTCTACGCGTTCGAAGGGATCCTTCGTACTAGAGCGGAAGCGGAAGCAGTTCGCCGCGCGTGGGCTCGACAGCGCGTTGTTGGGCACTCCAAAGTTCCGGATGGTTGAGGCGGTGTTGCATAAGCGCGGGTTCGGGATCGACGCAGAGGTGTTGGAAGAAGTCAGGACGTCTGTTACTCATATCATGCTGAATGGTGAGTAGTTGTACACCACACGATTAAATGTATTGTAAGGGACTACATGCTGATGGGGGCGCACTAGCCTGGAAGGTAGACTTCATCCTGCCCATTACGTCGTTCGAAGAAGACATGCAGGGCATGCGCAACTTCGTCGACCTCGTGCTGAGCTCACAGTTCACAACCGCGCCTGCCCTCATACAAGTGAGCTCTATCGCAGTTTTCAATAGTGAGTGATCGTTTGATTACATAGTTGTGACTTTCCTTCTTTCTCACATGGCGTTATATGAGCAGATTGGAAGATCACCGCCGCACCGGTTCCCGAGATCCCAGTTGACGACCCTTCCTCTTCCTTCGGAATGGGTTACGCGGAGAGCAAGTGGATCTCCTAACGCGACCTGCAGAACGTCTCCTTGGAACAGGATGCACAAACAGTCGTGGTGCCTGTCGGGAAGATGGCAGGAGACAAGGCAGGACACAGGAACGAGCACGAGTGGTTCCCGCTCCTCGTCAAGTCCGCGCTGTTTCAGAAGTGCTTGCCTGCACAAAATATGGTACGCTCAATTCACTTCCACGCATATGAATCCATCGCACTGATTGCAGACTTCCGCTCGGAAAGAAGTTGGTGGAGCAGGTTCCTTCATATGAGGCAGCGCGAACCTTCGTGGAGATGCGCCGTTCATTGGACCCAATCCTCCATCTCGTCCACCCCCGACCCGTGCCCTGGGATACCATCCTTGCGCCGATCGCACAGGAGCTGAATGTCCCTCTCGTCCCGCATACCTCACGGGTCTCTGTTCGAAAGCAGTGTTGAGAGAGGCTCCACGGAGGGGTTCCAAGCGATGCGCCAGAACCGCGCGCTTCGCATCCTGCGTTTGTATAAGGAGATCCAGAAGACGCCGGAGAGTGATGCGATGGGTTTCGTGGTCTTTGGAACGGACAAGGCCATGCGGGTGTCCGAGTCGCTGGCGAGCTTACCACAGATTGACGGAGAGAGGGCGACGTTGTGGCTGGCCGCGTGGAGGAAGTCAGGCCTCATGCCCCCTCAACGGTCGACGAGTTTGAAGGGGAAGCTATGATCATCAACAGATAACGACATTGTACTACAAGGATTCTTACGATATGATAATTATAGAACTGAACGTCGATGGACCGCGAGATACGGTGGAGCCAGAGCGCAATTGAAACTAAAATACGAACGTAAGGTATGATCCAAAATCCTAATGTCTCTGCGCGAACGCCGAACCGAAATGGTACTAGTAGGTCCGAGGAGTCACTAAGCAGGGCTCATTGATCGTCAACCGAGAGCGCATCGTAGGTCGGACACAAGTTATTCCACTCCTGCGGCACAGGGTTCTCGTATTGGATGTCGGGCACGTCCTCGGCGAGGACGACAGCGAAGCCCGTCTTCAAGTGGAAGTCGATATGGCAGTGGAGGAACCACGGCCCGGGGTTGTCGGTCTGGAAGCGGATCGTGACATTGTCGCCGTCGACCGCCCCGGTCGACACGGTGTCGCGCCAGACGGGGTTGTCATAGTTGTACTCGGTCGAACCCGCGCTGCGCACCACTGCAAAGGCGTGCTGTGGAGAAAGAGATAAGAAGGTGAGTGCAAGCCACATATGTGTGAACAGAGAACAAGGAGGAGGAAGAGGACTCACGCCGTGAAGGTGGAAAGGGTGGGGGCTGCCGCCCACACTCACGTTGGCAGGGAATGTGAGCTCGATAGATGCGTTCTTGGGGAGGGTATAAACGCTGCCCGGTGGCAAGAGTTCCTGGGCGGATTGCGTTCCGCTCAGGATCTGGAGCAGGACGGGAACAGTGGGCGGGACAAAGGTAGCGTTGTTGATGAAGAAGTTCGTGGTGTTGAAGCCAAACACCATGTTGACCGCCATGTCGACGCCACCAGGCTCAGGCCTCCCGGGCTGAATGGGGGAAAGTAGGGGCGCTAAGCATTAAGTTCATCAGGGGAAGGGCGATAACGTACTGTCTTCATTGGAATGTATGGGTGGAGGTCAGTCTCGCTGAGGACAACAGGCATCGTCTGTTGAGACGTGGTAGGCTCGGCTGTTTCTGCCCCATTGTAACGCAGAATCGCAGCGTTAAGGCCATCAACAGGGGTGACGACGGGGAAATTCGGAGTTGCTCGAATCCAGTAGTTGTCAACGGTCTGGTTTGCAGTAAGCTAGAGGAAGCATTCACCGTCAGCCTTAACTCCAAGCACGAAGAAGGAAAGACACTGACTACAAAGGAGTAACGTTGAGCGGCAAAGATGGGAATGGTGTCGGCGGTGACGGGCTGAGTCTCGACACCATCGGCCTCGATGACCGTCAGACTGTGGCCATCGATGCTAAAGTTGAAGTAGGGGTCGCAAGCTATGGAAACCAGGCGGAAGCGATAGCTGTCCGAATATATTCAGCACTAAGATCGGGGAGTCTGACCCTCAACGTACCGCTTGCCATGAGTTACATTGATAACAGCAAGCTCTGCTGTTGGTGTAGCAGCGCTACGACCCATGCCGTTTATCAGCGTCGAATTGGCGAGGCCAGCTCTGAATTGGATATCTAGTCAGCAAGGGTATGGGCGTTCAGGATGAAGGATATTAGGCTCACGGGAAGCGCGGGCCGAGCTCGGCGGCGAAATGGTACCATTCAGTGAGAGTGATCACCGTTGAATCTATAGAAATGCCGTTATTAGTCCCAAAAGCATCCACGACTGTAGTGGCACCGGTGGTGAAAGATACCATCGTCAACATCGTAGAGGTGCTTGAGGGGATCATGAGGATCATAGATGACCAATGGCCCTCTCAGGCCGTCGCAGTATTGGGTAGAGAGATGGCTGTGATACCAGAAGGTACCTGATTGAAGGCGCCATCAGTGCGCCGTTACGGAAGCCGAAAAGGAAATAACCTACCAGCCTGATCAGGAACACAGAAGTCGTAAAGAAACGAGTCCCCGCTGGCAATCGGGCATTGAGTGACGAACGCGGGGCCGTCGGCCCAGTTGCTACCCTCTTGGAAGATGCCGTGCCAGTGCTGTAAAGAGAACGGCGTCAGCATGAATCATTGACACGCAGTAGATGAGCCATACAACACTGGTCGTCTTCGACATAGTGTGGTTCGTGAGCTCGTTAACGACATTGATCCGGAAACGGTCACCCTGTTATTCGAAAGGTCAAGAGGCCGTTCCGAGGAATGAAATAGATAACTACGGCACGAACCTTATTGCCGGCGATGAGGGGCCCAGGGGAGACCCCATTGACTACAACAGCGGCACGGGTGAAGCCATCCGGAGCAATATCTGCGTTAGATATGGTCAATTGTGTGACGGGCCCGATGGCCGCGTACACAGAGGCGGAGAAAAGGAGAGTCAAGTAAGGAAGCAAGGATGAAAACCTGGACATCCTGGAGTGTGAGGAATAGGGTTGGGAGTCGGGATGGCCTCCTGTGGATATGCTTTATACCCTCCCAGCAAAGGAGGCGCGTCGGCATAAAAGTCTCAGCCGGTCATAGCAATGTCAATACGGTGGCCAGGACGAATTCGTGACGCTGGTTGACCAAGGTCGGTTACGATTGCGTAGGTGGCAGGGCACGCGGTCGTCACCCTACCTCTCCGACATATGTGAGAGCTTCCCTCACACATAGGACATAACCTTACCTCCAGCGTGACTCTGGCAGCGTGGCTCGTGAAGTATCGTAGGGTTTGATTTCCGAGTTGATGCATTTCGGGGCCGCCGCTGGGGACGTTCCATCCATTAGTCTCGGACTTGGAAAGGCGACCGCATGAGCTATACATATCCATTGTGCGTAGTTCAAAGAAAAAATATCTCTCGTACCGGACTAGATTGCTAAGCTTCTATGAGAGCCAAGGCCGCAATGGAGAATGGGCGCATGAAGACCCCCGAAGCAGCCCAGATACGTATGTCGGACGTTCGCTGCGCCCCGAGAATGACGAAACCTATGATGGTTCCTGTGAGCACAGAGCGCAGCACTAATTAACACGCTTACCTGTGCTGTTCATGTCTGCGACCACGATATACGGCGGGAGTCAAGGTGAGGGCCAGTCGACGCTGCGAACACGGAGGCGGCTGCCGAAAACGGACATTCTCTGCCACAGCGGGCGCTAGTTTCGAGGGCAACGTGTGCAGGCGCTTAGAGATAGCTACCCTCTCTCTCTCCGCCATGGACCGCCACCACCTCCCCGTACGGCCATCCAGTGACCGACCTCCACTAACAATGACTCCATATTAATACAGGTCATGACCGCGTTCAACTCTCTCGGACATCTATCCGATCGAAACGCAACATTTCACTAGAGACACTTGGGCGACGAATCTGTCATGCCTTTCCCGACCTACCCACGTCGGCAGTCTTCGCCCCCTGGTCTCGTCCATCTTATGGAGTTTATGGCGTTGTGTCATATCCCTGACCCCAATAAGTGAATGCTCTATAGATATAACACTCCATATTACACTCTAATTGACAGCTCAGACCTGTTCTAAGCCGGATTTCGGAGCCACCCAATCACTATGGCGCCCCCGGCATATGTTCCTCATCCTGCACACGCCCGCAGTACTGACTCAAAATATTCCATCTGAGATCCCGAGCCAAATCTCCGAAGATTCCGACCCTTCGGGCCTTGGGCAAGCGCGGATATGTTCACTATCCTCGACCACTGGCATTATCTTCGTGGACCTCGCAAGCTGACGGACGAGGCGTTCGATAACTGAGTAGGTTTGGCGGCCAGGCATTCGAGAACCCTAACTACCGACTTCTCCACGGCCGATGTTTCTACGTCGACATGTGAACATATTACAACTAGAGGGTCCCCGGAGGAAGTGCCTGAGGTTGCTAACTGGAGTAAGCAGCGGAATCTGGTGCATGGCCTGTTGGCATGGAAGGCCTGTGAGTACCTCTACCCCGTCTGACTCCCCTAAAACTCTAAAGCTTGTTTCATTCTTCATGCAATTGTGCCGTGCTGTATATCATGTTATTGCCGACATGGATCGCATTCAAGGCTCGTCGTGAACCCGACGCCATCCTCGCTTCGACTCTCACCGATTCCACATGGACATATGCACCGCGCAATGATTATCATGTTCCGCTCAAACATAGATCGGCCTGGTCTACCCTAAAGCGGCCATGTATATCTCATTCGCGCGTAATCCCCTCGCCGCTGTCACTGCAGTCGTCCAGGTACGTCTCCCCTCGGCAGGAACGCGGCGCCACGGATGAGCGATTCCGACTCGACGTAGCACGGAGACGTCAGCAGCTGTCAATTCTGGCAACTAATATTCGCCTTCTCTGGTGAGTGTTCCGTTTTACTCACGCTGTGGCCCGCTGGCTACAAGTCAAGGTCTTCTAGTCCAGTCCAAGCCGACACCAAGAATATCGCATCTCTGGTGCGCACCCGCACTGGCAGCGGGCGCATCATGTGCTGTACACGTCACAATGGTCGCGACCGCGCCGATGCGCATGGGGCCTACGGCCAACGTGCCCAGTGCAAACTTAGCCCAAGGTCTATGTATGAATGCGACGCGTGCGAGACGGTGGCAGCGCTCGCCAGGAGCCTCCCCTGCGCGGTACACCCAAACCCCACATCCCACACTGGACCCTAGTGGAGTAGGTGCGTGCCTCGCAACGTCCCACCTTATCCCGCGAGATCTCAATGTTCGTGCATACGTAAGGGTACGACATTCGATCCTTCAAGGTTCCCAATCACCTCACAGTCCCGCTATCTCATTCTCGACCGCAGCGGCGGCGGCGCCAGCCCGAGGATCGCTCGCGCTTGCGCGGGCGGCCGTCATGCTGCGAATTCAATGTTTAATGTCGCCGGAGGTCACAGCAGCCGTCTTGTGTCCGCATGCGGCGTTGGCGCAGCGCCGAGCACGAGGAACGAGCCCCAGACAGACAGGCAGCAGTGCAGCGAACACAGGTCTCCGAGTCGCCTTTCTCTCCCGCTCTCCCTCACTCTCTGTGGCCTCCGAGCTCTCGCCCGTGTTCCGCTCCCGTGACGCGTTTCAGCCACCACGACTGAATGATCCCGCCTGTCCCTCGGACCCTCGGGCCCTCCGCGTCCCAGCTGCACAACCCCGGTCAAGTCGGAGGAGGCACATCGTGGTCCGAGCTCGTGGTAACGTCGAGAGGTCAGCCCGCTTCATTCCTGTCTGTGAGTAACACCAGCCCTGGCCGGATCCGAGGTGCGACGCAGCGGCTCCAAGCTCCCCAAACATAGGCAAGCGCCTGCGGCCGCTGCAGACGAGCCGGACGTCGGCATCAGATCCCATGCTGAACCCTGTCGCTGCGGACGACGAGACTGACGCAGCTCCGGCTGGTGGCAGTATGTTGGACGATGGAACACCCTCGGCGAATGCGAGTGTCGTGGCTGCCATTGTTGCAGATGGTGATGGCAGAGTCGTCGGCTTGCTGATATCCAACCCAGAATGTACGTTTGGAAATTGTCGGTGACGACAATCTGTTCCAAGCTCGGTATGGTGGAGGACCACTGCCACACGCATCCTAGTCAAGCTGCGGTGCAGATTCCCCAAGCTGCCGGTACTGCATCGCTCTCTGCCTTCATATCTCCTGCTAGCTTATTTTGCGCCGTACTGGTCTCCGCCTGTGTGCTATATTTGTTTCCACCGATTGTTTTCCAGGATCCTGACCGGTGTCAGAGACCCACTGTTGCTTGCGGCGTTGTGTCTACTGCTCGAAGTCAGTAGACTTTTCATTCCCCCAGGGGCTTCCAGTTCCATATGCCTCCCTCACTTAGACCTACCGCTTGAACGTCCGTTAATCCTTTCAGAGCAATGAACTTTCCTACTCACTGCACCACCCGGTTACCTCCGTGACGGCCATGTACGTAAGCAAGTTGGTTGAGGTTCAGACAAGGCCTAGAGGAGCTTCACCCCAACTGCTCGACCGCTGCACCAAGGGCCACGCAAAGGCCCTCCGGTGTTTGTGTAATCCTCTTTTCATCATGTTGCTCATAGACTCCCACCGAGGGATCGCGCTGGGCGAGATAAATCCCGACAAACGACACTGCCAGTACGTCTTCTGTCCAGCATATGGCAAACACAAAACGTGCGCCAAGTGTCAGTACGCTCGGTACTGTGTATGTTTGAATCCCTTATCCACCCTCTATGGGATACTCAGTCACACTGCCATACTGATTGAGCGTGTTGCATTGCAGAGCGCTGAGTGCCAGAGGGCAGACTGGCCGCATCACAAGAAGGTCTGCAAGGGCTTCAAACCCCCTATAAAGGATGCTACAGCGTGACGATATGTAGGTCCTTAGATTGAGCTCTCCTCCATCCCTAGTCTCTGTTGGGCCGTTCTTCGGACGTATGGTCTTACCATGCAAGCAGGCGCATGACGATCTCTTCAAGTGGGCCGCCGTCCACGCCACGCGGGCACACTGGGACCCCACATCCATCCACACACGGCCTACTTGTCCAGGTCCTCTTCGGAGACCGCCTGCATGGTGCGGGCCCGACCCCTGCGCACTTTGAGCTCATCAAGGTCGAGGCGCTCTCGTTCAAGGATATCGAGGCACGCACGGGCAACGTGGGATTCCGCAGCGCGCGAGATATTCAGGACTGCCGACGTATCCAGGATGAGGGCGGGCTCGGGCTGCCCATCACGATCTTCCAGCACGGAAACACAGCGCCCGAGGACAGCGAGAGTGCGCCGTGTCTCGTCGAGCGCTACGCGCTGACGGAGCGAAGGGACCAGGGCTATCCCCGCGTGTCAATTTGGAGGGTGCTGGAAAACACAGTCAAGGGCCATATCAACGGCGTCGCGCTGCCGGAGATATTGGATAGGCCGGAGGCGGTCGAATGTCTTGCGCCGAACGAAATGTTTCCACCTTTTTCGGCCGCGAGTTTGGGTACCTCCTTCGCCGGGTACTAACCTTTGTAGCAAGAATATCGCCTCCTGATGATGACCGCACGCATGTACGATTATCCTGACATGTTGGTCACTCTGTCTCTGCTTTCTGTGAATGAAAAGAGCTGTCGTGACGTAACAGAAAAAATGTATTCAACCACAGAGACTCCGACAAGCACCTGCCAGTGCTGAGAAAGACCAAAGCCGCATATCGATCACCGTCTGCGCTCAAGGCACTAAGATAGAAGCCGCAGCTACATAACGTTAGGGACAACATCCTCGCGAGATGGAAAGGCAACACCCCTCTGTTCCTTCAAGGTATTGTATAGAAGCCCCTTAAGCTCGACGTCGACGACCAGCGTGTATTCGGGCCGGAACGTGCACTGCGAGAACACCAGTCGCATGGCCCGCTCACCATCCCCGAAGTCCTTCGTTCGGTCCGACCACCGGTCGACGTGGTCCTCCGCACAGACATGTTTGCAGTCCGGCCGCTGGTACCAGTTCGCAGACCACCGCGGCACCGCCTTCGCCCAGTGTATCGGACAACCCCGATTCGGCGACCGCACGCACATCCCGAGGATGAGGCGGATGCCCTCCTGGGCAGTGGCGTCCTCGAACGTCGCCGTCGCAAGCAACGTATTCCCGTCATACGGCTTCCTCTCCACGACCATGGGGCGCAGCTCCATCCCCAACGCCTCCAGTCTCATGACGAGGGTAGGCGGGATGCGGAATGGGGGCGTAGGCACGATGGAGTGCAGCGCGGCGCAGAGGCTGGACGGAACGTCCCTCCTAGCTGGGGGTGGACCTTCCACGATGAAGACGTCGCGCCACTCTGCGGTGACCGCCTTGCCGTTGAGGCGCAGGTTCCAGTAGTCCTTGCCCAGCGATACAAGGCGTACAAGCTCGCGGCGCGAGCCCGTGCCGCGGGACTGCAGGCGGACGCCGTGACCGGTGTAGTACTTCTTGCGGGAGGGGTCCTGGAGGCGATCCGTGGACGGGTGCAGAAGGAGTCCCAGGTGCCCGTTGCCGGTATGGCAGAGGAGGACGGCGACGGTCAGCCCATCCGACTCGATGATGGGGAAGTTGCAATGCAGGCCATGGCTTGTCGACGAGAAGCTGGGGAGCTTGTTCGGACCGAAGGGGCCTGGTCGCGGCCTGCCCTCCGAGTCGTCCTGAATTTGAATGCCATGTTGCATAAACAAATGTGCACTGAGAGTCGTCGTTGGAAGGGACCACTCACCATTTCCTCGGGAGGGTACGCCTGCACTGGATTTTTCGCCAATGGTGTGTAGCTTACAACGTGTCCGAAGGGCTCGGTCTTGAAGTTCTTCGGGGAACGCGCGAGGATGTACATGTCGGCCTCGTCCGAAGTGTTGAAAAACGCGCAATTCTTGGACGACTCTACAGGTGTCGTGGTGCCGAAGTCGGCATAGCTCCCCCACGCAAACAGGCTGGTGTCGTGAGACTGCTTCATGAGCTCGCGCTGGAGGCGCTGAAAGGCGTTTCGGCCCTCGCCGTAGATTGTCGGCATGTGGATGTCGAAGAGGCCCATCATGCAGTACGCCTCGTCCTCGATGCGCGTTGTGTTCCGCCTCGACGCCCACGACATCCGCGTTGCGACACATATGTTCGAATAATGCACCTCGCGGGTGAGTACCTTCTCCCACACCCCAGTGATCTTGTTGAGGAGTGGTGCTAGCTCCGTCTTTGTCCCTATGATCTCCCAATCTTGAGAGACGAAGACAACAAAGGAGGGCGCGATCAGCTCCTGGAGGGTCCACCCGCGAGTGTGCCACCGGGCATTCCGAAACTTCGACCCACGTGCATGCAAGTCGCCGCAATTGCTCGGAACGTCTACGAGGTGTGCGAAGCAGACGTCCGCGAGCGAGTACCAGCGGAACATCGATTTGATAGCCTCTGAGTGCTCCGCGCTATCCTTCTTGTCAATACAGCACGTATCGTTCCAGATCCACCGGAAGCTGTGACGTTCTGCCAGGATGCATGACTCGCGGACCTTCGGGGTCGCGAGGTCGAGAGGGCTCTCGCCGGTTTCTTTGCATTGGGCGCAGAGGGTTTGGGTTCTCTCGAACGTCTGCTCGTCTTTGCCCCAGGTATGGGAGAGGATCGCGTAGCCGCCCTGGATAGCTGGGTCCTCCGGGCCGGAGAAAGAATGAAGCTCGGCGCGGTCGGTGCTCAGCAACCACATGAGTCGTGTCGTCCTGCCGGAGGTGCTCCGAAGCGTCAGAACAAATGACGACAACGACGAACTTGAGAGAAGATACGACAGCGACCTACCGTATTGGTCAGTTGGAGTGTAGCAGAGAAGCAAGATGTGGGGCGAGGGCTTGGAATTGAACGCGCCTGATGGCCATGGGGTCAGTTATATAGCCAGATGATCATGCGAGGCCTACCGCAGCTCACTTCGGAACGACAATGGCATCCCAAGAATTCGAAGGCGAGTTATCCGCGTGCTCCATGATGGCATTATAACGTATTCAGACCTTCTACTCGTAGCGGAACATACCGTTGGGCTTCGATTACAATGCGTTGGCAGCTTGGAGTCTGTATCTGTGCGTATAGGCCCTCTTGGTGATGTCAAATTCTAGTTCCAACACGTTAACCGACGAGCTCGTACGTTACATAGCACCAGTACCATTGTCGTAATCGGATCCCTAAGAGAGCTCAGCCGGCGTGCCCACGAGTTGATTAATGTCTCTTTCAGAATGTGCTATGAGAGAAATGGGTGCCGAAACTATGATAACGTACCTTCTTGTCATGCGCCACCCTTACCGATGGGCTTAAAACATTGGCAAGGGCTTAAAACAACTCCAGGCGCATTAAGAATAAAAAGCCATTCAGAAGAAGATAGGCGGGATCGGGTGCGATTCAACGACCAGAACGTGGGGCAGCGTGGTCGCATATCTCGGCCCAGTTCGAGGCGAGAAGATAGCAGCGATGTCACGGAATACAGCATCGACCATGTTCAGATTTTTGCCAGCAGGGAGCATCCTCTGGAGAGCAGAGAGCTCACGGTCGCAACAATGCGGAAGAGCGACCACAGAGGAGCTGCCATGTAGAGGAAGAAAAATGCAGCCGTCATATCACTGCAGTAAAAATACGGTAAAAATAACCGTCATGTCAAATATAAAGTCCACGGTCACAGGATCGGCAGGGAAACGGCTGGAGGAGGAGGTGGTGGTGGTGGTGGTGGGGGCGGAGGAGGAGAACGACGACGACGTCGACGTGCGTCAATGGCACTGGCGCCTCTGAGTTTTGTGATCGGCTGATTCCGGATTCAACATCTGGCGCCCACGACGCGTCGCGACGCGACTCGGACAACGGTTCCGTTATTCCGGCATCGCCAATGGCCATAGCTTGTTTTTGGGGCCATAAACCCGAAAAAACGACGATGCCAATACTTACCTTTTCTGCCAATCCTTCGGAAAACACAAAGCCTGCTCAAAATGCAAATACGTCCGCTACTGCGTAAGTCTTCCCGCCGCGACCTTCCAACGCTTGCATACCCGATTGAAACAATTGTGGTGAATCAAAAGCCCTGAATGCCAGAAGGCTGACTGGCCCAATCACAAGAAGGTATGCGGCAGATTCAACCCGCCCCTCTTCGATGCTGCAGCGTGGCGCGATGTAGGTCACAGCCAAGCTCACCGCCGTCGGTCGCTAGGTGTGTATTCTATTGTTTCTGACCACATCCACCCCCAGAATTACGAAGATCTCTTCCGCCGGGCCGCGGTGCGCGCCCCAGAGTCGCAATGGAAGCTCACCAAGGTCCGCACGCACTACCTCCTTATGCACGTCCTGTACGGCGACCGCCGAGTCGGCACGACGCCCAGCCCCTTCGAGGTTGAAGCGGTCGAGGTGATCTCCCACGCAGAGATGCGTCGCATCACCGACTGGTCCAGCTTCCCCGACAGCAAGGACGTCGCGGAGTGCAGGAAGATCCAGGACGAGGGTGGCCTCGGCCAGGCCACCGTGCTGTTCAAATTCCCGCCCCCCGCTCGCGTACATGGACGTTATGAAGAACCCACAGAATTGCTACCTCATCGAGCGGTACAAGTTGACTGATCGGCACGACCCAAGCACGCCACGGCTCGCGAGCATTGAACAAGTAGAGGAGGAAGTGAAGAGGCGCATCAACGGCGCGCCGCTCCCGGGCATGCTGGATGCTCTGAGCGCGATGTTGCGTGATTAAGGAATCCCGATGAACGACTCCCTGAGTGTGAAGGGTCGGCGTCTGCTAACCATGGGTTTTGCAGAAAGTATACGGCGCTGAGGCCCCCGATGTGTGGCCAACACCGTGGGTGCTGTTTCTCTCAGACTACCAGGTGGTTGGTCCGGCGGTTGACCATTACGACCTTACCCTTAACCTACCCTAGTCGTTGGGTTGTCTAGCTATCCGAGGGGGATACCACCCGTCACGCACATGAATTCGGCTTGGAAATCGCCAAAGTCCGCTTTCTGGGATTCATGTTCTCGTGTATATCTCAGAATGCTATCCAACGACTGCGCGTTAATGGGTCGTGGTCAGGCGCACGGAAGGCAAAGCATTCAGCGTAACCATACGAGGAGCATCGATTACATCGTTTTATGCCCCCGTCAAGAGAAAAGGGGTCTCTAAGCGGGGGAAGTGTGGCCTCAGAAGTACAGTAGGTTCGCAAGATACGTTAGAAGGCTCAAACTTATCGAAATTCTTCCTGCATGCGTCATACATTGATTGATCTGCTTGTGAGCGGAATAGAATCCACTCGATGCTGACTGGCTTTCACAGTGTAATTTTTGAAGGGAAGTATTGCAGCACGTCATCGAGAATCGAAGAGAAAGACTGTCCGCATTGTCTCCCAATGAAACCCTACTTTCCAAGAGTCCAAACGTCCCAGCCTGGCATATTAAGCTGCATAGCTGAGCGCAATGCTTTCCTTCCGCAAACGAATGTCAAACTGGAGCTCATATCTCCTCGTCGAGATCGCTCTTCACAGCTTGAGCAGTGCCTTGACCCTCTTTTCGCGAAAACAGACATCCAAAATCGGATCTGCGGGACATTTCTCATATAAACTGGCAACTGCGGGAGGATGTGTTCTGCAATCCGGAATGCCTTTCCTCGCACCTGTCCTTTCCACCCCGCTCCTGAAGATCCCGCTGCTCCTCGGCAATGCCACCTTCACCTACCACGGTATAACTCCGCCTAGCAACCCCCCCCACGGCGGCCAAGGGGTGGAAGAGGGACGACACCTCGCAGGACTTCATGTCCAAAGCGGGCTGGACCCATGCGCTCGTCAAAGTGTGCTCTGCCACGACCAAGGTGAGTCCAAGTTCAGCCCTTGCAGCGCAGGTCATGGATCTGGAATACATTGACCTGACGGACGGCCCGGGCTCGACGCTGCCCTGAACCACAGTACATCGTCGCCGGCCTTGCACTAGCAGAAATGTCCGCCATCCTCGCCCACCAATTCCCCGGCTCCCCGTACTCCGCTCGCGTGCTCGACCTCCTGGGCAACCCCGCCCTCGCCCTCACTCCCGCATCTGCTATCGGCGCTGTCGTCGGCGCCGCAGGCGGGCTCATCCGCATGGCGTGCCACCGTGCGTTAGGCCGCCTCTTCACGTGGGAGATGTCCGTCCGCGACGGCCACACGCTGGCCACGGGGGGGCCGTACGCGGCCGTCCGCCATCCGAGCTACACCGGCCTCGCACTCATCGCGTGCGGGAACATCATTCTTCTTGCCAGTGATGGGTCGTTCTTTGCTGAGGCGGGGCTGTGGGACACAGGGGCTGGGAGGGCTGTCGGGTGCGCGGTGTCGCTGTACATGACGCTGCTCACTCTGACGCTCTTCGCTCGGGCGCGCCAGGAGGACGTGATGATGAGGGAGGAGTTCGGGGCGCAGTGGGAGGAGTGGGCGGAGAGGACGCCGTGGAGGGTTATCCCGTTCGTATATTGAACTTGCGGACCACCGGCCAGAAGAGAATATGGTAGACATTCAACCTGAGGTTGTATACCTTTCAAGACGTACGATCTGGCTTACTGAACGTCAGGACACTCTGCTTCTGCTTTCTCTTTTGAGTGTGCACGGAGCTTCTGAGGAGGGTTCGACAGACGTGTCACGGAGAAACAGCAACCCTGAGGAGCTTCGGACGTTCAATGCTTGAGCCGGAAACTCGCCCAATGTATACCGATACACGCTCCGTCGAGTCACTGCTGACGGTGAACTGAGTCTTTTCAGGTATTGGCCTCTTCTTACGGACAGATTTTTCTCAAATAGCCCACTGTATGTCGACCGAGTTTTCTCATACATCAGCCTTCGTGAGCTCATACTCCACTTATGGGAACGCACGCTCCTCAAGTACCTCCACCTCGCACAGCGGAAAATGGAAAAACAGCGAGGAAAGAGGACGGCAGGAAAGGGATCGTTTAGGGGCTGGTAGCGGCGGAAAGAAGGTGTACGTAAACATTTTTTCTGGCGCGATTTGGAGTTAGTGAAGGTGAGGAGCCTTGGATGCCAGGTCGAGCGCATATATCTGGGACCCGGAATCGGATGGTGGCGCATTGTGCCATTCTGGATTCGGAGCCGCCCGTCTATGTCGTCCAGCGTTGGAGAGAGGTCACGTCACGGCGCGTAGTACGCTGCGGCCAGGGGTGAGGATGAGACCGACGGCTACCAGTGGGGGTACACCGGGGCCGTAATGACACCGGCGACGATCAGGCCGGGCGTGTGGATGAAGATAAGTGGGCATCGGCCGCGTACGGCGCGATAGTTGACGCCGCGAGCTTGATGAGCGAGGCTAATGGAAACCTAAACAGTGGTGGCTGCGATTGAGCGGTCGTTTCGTCAGAGCAGTTTGGATGGAGCTTTACGTACAAAGACAGATTCGAGTCAAAGTAAAGTTCATGCCCATGGACTCAGTAGACAAACGGGATCAGACGGTACGGGGTTTTCTTCGCCCACTCCTCCCACTCCTCCCCGAACTCCTTCCGCATCATCCGATCCTCCTCGTCGACCCTCAAGTACAGCCGCAGCACGATCGACAGCACGAACCCGACTGCAGAGCACCCGATGCCCCCGCCCCAGACCGTGTCCCACAGCCCCGACTCCACGTACCACGACCCCTTGCTCGCCAGTAGCGTGATGTTTCCAGCAATAATGAGATAAACCCCGAGGTAGGACGGGTGCCTCAGGACCGAGTACGGGCCCGTCGTGATCAGCTTGTGGTTGTCGCGGATCGAGAGCTCGAACGTGAAGAGGCGACCGAGCGCGCGGTAGCACTGTGTACGCAGGAGCCCTCCAGCGCTGCCGAGCAGGCAGGCGGCCAGGGATACCGGCGACGGCCGCAAACCCGAGAGTTGCACGAACGGGAGAATAGAGCGGGGTACGTAAGTCGAGTAGACCCACGAGGAGTCGTACCACAGGATGAGTGCGGCCTCGATGACGGAGATGCCGCTGAAGAAATACTAAAGGGGGGAAGGGTTCGAACGGTAGTCATAATCAGCCCGGAATTGCGTCGAACGATCAGGTACATCAGACAGGACTCGCCATTGAGGCCGTCTTTAACCCCAGGAGGAGTCCATTCACCGTAGGATACTGGAGCGTGACGCTTGGGGCGGGCTCTGCCTTCTCCCGTTCCCTCACCAACGGCGGTTTCTCCGGAGGAGTGAAGCCTCGGTAGGTGAATATGGCGTTTGCAAGCAGAAACGGCACCTTGATTATGGGAGCTTGGAGCGCGTAGGTCGGTAGGACTGGCACGGTGAGCATCGCAAGGGGGCAGGTTTGGGGGTAGAGCAAAAACGTGCCCTTGAGAGAAACAGGCTCGAGGACTTGATAAAGTACCGACCAACAAGCGTCAGGCGGTCGCCGATACTCGAACAGGGGCGACGCTCCCGGCTTGCCTGCATGCAACAAGAAGCACGGCTCGTTAGTGACCCCGTTGATACTGCTGCCGCACCTTGCTAAGATGGTTGACGAAAGCGGACGTACCGATCCCACTGTGCCCATCCACGAAATAGGAAATAATAGACGGCGGACAGACCGCGGGAGTGAAAGTTATTTGGGGCGGCGATAAAGCCACCTTGGCCTTCGGCCTCACGAGTCGGCCCAGAACCTCTCGGGTACGCAAAAGGCACCTGTGAGTAGTCAGAAGGTACGTAGCGAAGCGACGTGCTCACATTTGTTTCGTGTTTGTGGGAGATAGAAGTAGCGTGTAGGGGCGAAAACTTGAACATTCTAGAACCCGCCAACGTCGCCTGCCCTGTCCGCTTGGCGAATCGGTGTGTCAAGAGGAGCGCACCGTCATCGCTGTTCGGCAGCGGCTGTACATTTGCGCAGTGAGTAGCACCGAAGCGTGCGCGGTCGGAGTTGCATTGGGACGCCGACTGGGAAGTCACGGTGTGTTTCGCCTGGTGCCATGGTGTGCTTGAGACGGAAGCGGAGGGTGCAGGGAGGGTTGACATTACAGGGGACATACGACTGCGGAAGCTTCTACGTCGAAGAATGCGTTCAAATTAACACTCTTCCCCGTAGCAGAGCGAGGTGCGGAAGAGGCGGCTGTGACACGGTTGAGGAGCATGCGGGTTGGAGGAGCTGGCAGGGGGCGAGGTGTGAGGCATATAGATATGCATGGTTATTTATGTGCACTCATATGTGCGTCATGAGGCCAGCCTTGACGGGGATATGGGAGAGAACGTGGCCGAGAGGAGCATCGAAGCACGAGAGCGATGGGATCAGGAGGAGTCCTAGATGTCGCTCTTCCTGGGTGCGGAACAAGACCAGCCGCGGCACGGTGATTCCAGGGACTTGAAATGTTCCGGATGTGCTGGCAGTCCTTTTCTCGTCTGTCCAACGTGGGAGGGAATACTGCACTCCGTCGAGACGATGTACTGTGAGTGTCACTGCAGTGTCGCAGTGGGAAAATAGTGGCACTCCGCGCGATTCAGAGTGATCAAGAGCTAAATTATACCAGTCTCAATGGAGTGAGCATTTGACACTGGGCTCGTAAAATAATACACACGTTGAGACAGACGTGTTAGTCCTCCGTTTGTCGACGTGGCGGATGCAAAGTTCGCCGAGAGCGTCTAACTGTCGGGAAAAGTTCGCCAGGGCCACGTGGAGTCTGGGGGTTAATTACCAAGTGGAGGTTTGGCTTCAACTCCAAGGCTGGGCTTGAAGTTGAAGTGTAGGTATGAGATTGAGGTACGCAATTGATTACATGCTACTTAATACACGAGAGAGCGTTCGACTTTGTTGATACACGAGAACCGCCGACCTTTCATGCTTACTAGACCGACTTCGGCCTCCAACTTCAAGTTGAACGCGATCGATTCTACATTGCCATACCCGACATACCCTCTCTGAGACCCGCAGTCACAGATGCATCCGAACCAATGCTCTCGAACGACGACCAGCTCAAGGCAGAACGTGGACGCGGCACTGGCTCCTCCGAAGAGTGCATGAGATCCATGTCCCATTCCACTGTGTCTGAAAACCGGTCGTCCGAGTCGCTGTCCTCGGCCTTCCGCACGGAGGGTGGGGACCAGGGCCGGACCCAGTCTACGGCGGACTCCGACTCCTCGCGTTTGGGCGAAGTAGAGCAGTCAGAAGTGGAAGCGCTCGTAGAGGGCGTGCCACACTCGCTCGGACCCCCCGAATCGCTCTTCTCCGACAGTTCCTCGGGGATCACGAGTGCCACATCCTCCCCGCCCCGCACCGTCTCCATGCTGCCCGTGCGGCGCACCCCGAGCCTCCCCTGCGTCTCCTCCCACCGCAGCAGCTCCTCGCGCTCGCGCTGGTGCCGCGCGAACAGCTCATCCCACAGGTCCCGCGGGACCGCGCGGAGCCGGCGGCGCATGATCCAGTCCGTGTCGACGACGCCCATGCACGTCACGTCCGCCCACGCCCCGGCCGCATCGCGGGCTGCGCGGCGCTGGATGCCTTCGTGGACGAAGCCGAGCGCGGCGAAGAGGCGCTGCGCGCGCGCGCGGTCGGGCGAGGACAGGATGCGCGCCTGGACGCGGTGCGCGCCGATGGTCTCGATGGCCCACTGCACGGCGAACGCGCAAGCCTTGATGCCCGCGCCCTTGCCCCGGAAGGTGGGGACGAGCCCGACGCCGATGTGGACCTCGTTGGGGAGGGGCGACTGCGTCACGTACACGATCCCGATCGTCTCCCACTTGTAGACTGTATCGCAACGGTCATCGTTGGACAACGACGAGGGGTTATGGTGATCGTCCAGTGAGGAGAGGGGTGGGGGATGCAGTTGCTTATGGTAGCGGTCGACGAGGTCGTAAATCGCGGTGGGGTCTGTGGGAGATATTGGGCACCCCGCGGAGGCCACCGCAGTATAGTTCGGGAGCCCAGGTGTGCTGAGCACTGCGACCTTGACGGGAGTGCGGATGGCCGCGAAGAGTAGTGAATCCTTGTAAGCGAATTCGAACAGGTCTGGTCGACCGAGGCAAGCTGCCTCAACAGAGACGGCGGAGAGGTGCGTCCAGGCAGCGAGCAGAGGCTTCTGGTCAACGACGTCAGGATTTCGGATGGCTGCCTCCAGAGAAATAGCGCCCTCGAGGTCGCATGGTCCAGTGAAGGCGCCGTCTGGGGCGGGCTCGACGAGCTCTCGGTACAGATCGAAGGCGCTTGGAAGCATAGTGGTGCAGTGGCGTAGCGAGATCGTGGGGGATGAAGACTGCAGGTTTTGTAGGAAGAGTCAACGTGTACGCCCTCGTTGTAGAACGCAGTGATTGATTCCGGAACTGCAGATAAAGTTTGACAGTGTGCGGTCTGGACACGCAGAGGTCATTATTACCGCAGCGGCTGAGAGGCCTAGCGAGGAACTTCCTGGTCAGCGTATACTGCCTGAGCGCGAGGCTGAGAGTGACGCTACCGAAATCGTGTCCTGATATTCCTCGTGTTTTACACGGCTGAGATATATGCATACTCACTTCAACGTCCCTTCAAGGAACGCCGCGTGCCGGGGAAGTTGACCTCAGCGCGCCTCTTTAGCGTTCTCCCTGTGCCGTCCATCGGCATGTGGCCATCCTGCGATGAACGTTAACTACGAATCCTTGATCCTCACGTTGGGTGTTGCTCCGGTACCCCTAACCCGTACCGTTGCAGCTAATGTTAGCCAAACACCCCTAGAACAGAATTCTGGCTTCTCGCCTCGGCCTCCGAAGCATCTGCCGGGTGACACTGTGGGCAGTTAGCATCTCCACGATCAGCAACTTGGATATCAGATATGAAGTCGCTGTGGCTGAGTCTTTGTGACTAGCCTCACTGACCTAGTGCCGTGCAAGCAATGTTGTCGAACGTTGCTTGAAGTTGAAGTTCGGCGACCGCGGAGAAGCCGCAGTGCATCGGCTCAAGGCAGCCGGATTGTCAATACGCGCTCCCGTGCCTCGATAAGGGCACGTGGTGTAGTTGGTTATCACGCTCGCTTAGCATTCGCAACATGCGAGAGGGGTCCGGTTCGATCCCGGACGTGTCCATTTTCCTCTTGTATTCAACGAGCTTGTCGCGCGAGTACTCGGGTGCTTACTTCTCTGCTTTGGACCTTGCTGGTACATTTGTTTTGTTCTTCCCCGGTGAGAATTGTTAATTTCCAAGTCTCAACCCTGCTGAAGGACTTCTTGGGCCATTGAAATTTGAAGCGCCAGCCTCACGCTAGGAACCCGTTACCCCGGCGGGCGCACGTACGAACGTTGGCTAGGAGCTGCTATTTGCGACACCCTTTTTCTTCCACACGTAGCTCAGTATCGACTTTTCAAATCTCCATACCATCATGCCAACTATCTCTCATGAATCAGTCAGGCAAGATGCTCAGGTAAAACCCGAACTGTCAGTTTTCTCGCGACCATCCTGACCAAGTAACATCCCGCCCAGTCCAAGTACAACAAAGCCGCAAACACGGAACTCGCTAGGGATTTCGACAAAGCATTCCGACTCTACATACAGGCTGCGGAACAATATCTACAACTCAGCCGGCAAGTTGACAACGAAAGGCTGCGGACCCAATATAAAGGGGAAGCAGCGAAGGCCTTGGAGCGGGCCGAAAAGATCAAGGCTGTCAAACAGGACATCAATCCTGTGGTCAAGGACGAATTTTCTGAAGGTACGGCCTGACCTGCTATGTGGGCTTGCTCACTCCACCGACCGCCCCCTCCCCCCCCGCAGGCGAACAACTGTACGTCTTGCAGAAGTCGTCGCTCGTGAATCAAGGCTTTTTCCCGCTATGGGATTCCTCCGACAAGCCATCATCAGCCTCGACGTAAGAGACGTCCTCCTTATCGTATCCAAAGCTGATTCTTGAGGACCAGACAACCTTCCTTGTCTGCTGAACAGATCGAGCATGGTGCCACCTGGCGACGTCCGCATCGCATTCGAGATCAGGCTCAAAGCTCTTCGCCCAGAGAGCTGGGTCCTGAAGATATCATACAGCACATCGTCTCTGACTGTTCCGTCTGCGGAGCCATGGTTGTCGCTATCGACCACCATCGGCGGTTTGGATCAAATGTACGCCGACTGTTCAACACAGTACTAACCCCCAGATATTCTGACGATCTTTCCCAGCTCATTGTTTCCTCCCTGGCACCACAAGGGAATAGAAACCTCCCTGCACTCGCCGGCTCTGGCCAGTATCAGTTTCAAATACTCTACAACGGGGCTCACCGCCGCGTAAGCCCACCCCCAACCTGTTTCCCTACCTTCCTCACAGCAGTTGTATCGACGCATCTGGCAGATCAGTAAGTAGATCTTCCACGATGGGAATGTGTCCCACTCATCCTATCTCAGATATCGATGACCAACTGCCCGCGTACCCCGACGGCACGTTGATGTGCGTGTCGACGGGCGAGAAAGGAGAGATATGGCCCTCCCTGGTAGAGAAAGCGGTAGGTCCCCCCAGTAATGAACGGCAGGCCGCGCCGCAAATTTTGATGTGTCTTAGTATATGAAACTTGCCGGAGGTTACGACTTTATCGGATCGTAAGGCCTTGTGGTCAATCCCCTCTCCAACCCCATGCTCATTTGCTCCTTAGAGACTCGAGTACCGATCTTCAGTACGTGCCACCCTACCATGCGGTGTCGAGTTTCTTCCTGAGGGATTGGTAGTGCCCTCACGGGTTGGATACCGGAAGTCGTCTACATGAAGGGGTGAGGTAGTTCGTCCAGCCGCACACTTCCCCACCCTGACGGTAGCTTTAGGTCCCAATTTCAGCGAGAAAAGACATGGGCGCGGCTGATTAAAGGCTACAACGAGGGTATGCAATCCAGAGCGTCTTAACCATATTCCCTTTCACCCATGATGTGCTTCTGAATCCAGGAAACTGCGTCCTCACTCTGGGCACGGGTGAACATATGCGGGATAGCGAAATCCCCATAACCTTGCTTCCAACACATTGTTACGCGGTCATTGGTGCGAAACGACTGTCTGGATGTCGATAATTCGCTCACTTGGTTGGTAACAGGTGTCCACGACTCTCTGGATGGCGATCGTAAACTGACCATCTTCGATCCATGGGTGGGACCGTCCGAAGATCCCGCAGAAGCTGAAACATCCAGCTCCAAGCAGAAACGTACGTGATCGGCGAACCGAGACAGAATGGACAGAGACCTCAATTGTCCTGTACACAGGAGCCTTCGATGTATCCATCGACTCGATTTATCATCTTTTCGACGGGATATATTTCAGTTGGAACCCCGCGATGTTCGAGCACGAGCTGACATTCCACGGGTGAGCCCCCACCCTGTCGTGCGTATGTGCCTTGCATTTCGTCTCAATCTCCGTGCCTTTAGGATGTGGAAGCGCGGCGGGAAGCGAAGCGACACATGTCAGTTGTGTTCATCTGGCTCCTGCCGGTTCTCAACTTGGTTTTCCCCCAGCAACGCACTTCCGCACTCAGCTGCGGCTTGACTCGTCCAGCGCCCCCGTCCAGGACGAAGAAATATGGATGCTCCTGACTCGCCACTTGCGGAGCCACCGTGCGCAAGAAGAGTACATCGCATTGACTGCAGATAGCGGATTCGATACGGGCGTGTCATCCGGACACGAAGTGCTGTCTACCAAGGTCCGTCCCGCATGACGATCCGAGGCGGCCTTCCGCTGATCACCTGCATCTAAGGGGGAATACACGAATGTGCCCCACGTTCTTGTGAGAAGCTGCATGCGTCTCTCCTATTTCCAGCGTTGACCGGACCTCAGGTGAAGATGAAGGCCTCCCACGGAGAAGACCTCTGGACACTCGTCGCATCGTACGAAGGCGAGCGAGAAGATGTCGGCTTCACCCTGACGGTCTATACTCATCGCAAGGGGTCCTGGGTGCACGCACCGAGCAAACTCCTATATTCCAAGGCCGTGAGTCGCTGTCCCGGATGTGCAGTAACACAGAGTCATGTCGACGCCATGTGCAGGTCGAAGGCGCGTTCACGCAGAAGACTGCGGGGGGTAATCACACCTTCCCCTCCTACTACCTTAATCCGCAGTACTATCTCCGCGTACATCCCCGTGCAGCTGCCTCCGCGTCCACGCGTGCCAGCAGGGATGCGAAGTCGGCCCTGTCCGTGACTGTAAGCACGGATCGGCACATCCCTGCGAACCTCATGCTCGCGTGGTCGCAAGGAGCGAGGATCAACGAGTGTGTCCCGCGGCCACCCATCCCATCTCCAGTTGCGGGATGCTAAACCTCATGACAGGCTAGGCCACAACGACCTCGCGCTCTCCTCGGGGCCGTACAGCTACGGATATGCGAACGCGCTCGGGCACATTCCACGTATGTCCATATAACTATAACTCGCACCGCCTCGACCTGACGCCTGACGCAAACACGCGCGCGCGCGCGTACTCAGCCGGCGACTATACCCTCGTCGTGTCCGCGTTCGAGCCGCGCCACGTCGGGAGGTTCAGCCTCCAGGTCGAGTGCTCGGACCGCTTCGACCTCACGCCCATCCTCCAGGAAGGCGCGGGGATGTTTAGCAAGGTCATCCGCGACGAATGGTGCGCCGTCCTTCCCTCCATCTCCCCGCAGTCCCAGTTCCAGTCCCAGTTCCAGTCCCGATCCCAACTCCCAACCCTCCATATCCCAGGTCCGACAAAACAGCTGGGGGCGGGCCGAGCGCGGGGACGTACGCATCCAACCCGACGTACGAGCTGCACGTCCCCGCCCCGTCCGCGGCCCAGGTGCGCTTCCGCCTACAGCTCGCGGCGCCGTCGCCGTCGCTCGCGCTCAACCTCACGCTCTTCCATCCGCCGACGGGCGCAGGCGCGCTCGGGCGGCACGTCGCGACGTCTGGGCCGTACTCGGACGCGATCGCGGGTGTGGTGATCGAGACGCGGTCGCTGCAGCCAGGGCGGTACCTCGTCGTGCCGTCGACGTACAAGGCCGGGGTGCAGGTGGCGTTCAGGCTGGTCATGTACAGCTCGGTGGCGGGGGTGCAGATCGCGCCGATCAAGAAGGCGTAGTGGATGTGTGTAGTAGAATGGACAGAGTCATTTGTAGCGCTACATCGATGTCAACTTCCAGCTTCCATGTGTATACTATGCGGTTTTAGTTCCTGGATATTCGGAGGACGCAGGCTCAAGGTTCACCGGCGGCGGAAGGACGGCGGAGAGAGCAGGAACTCGTTCACGCGCTTCAGCGTCGCGCGCGACGGGTTTGCCGAAGGCCTACTCGCGATGATCCACTGCAGCCGCGTGCGGATCGAGTCCTTGCTCGCAGTGCTGCCTGGTCACACGCGAGTCAGCCACAATGCACGATGCAGTGAAAGCAAGACCACCACGCACCTGCGGCGCCCGGCTCGAGAAGCGCGCCCCGATCATCGAAGAAGAGCTGGAGCGCTGCAAGCGTGACTCCGACGCTCGCGTCCTTTCCCGTGTCGCAGCATATGCAGATCGCGTCCCCACGCGCGAGGCGCGCCTCGATGAAGTGTGTTGCTGTGGGGAGGACGGTCTGGAGGAAGGCGAACTGGTCTTTCTTTCCCTCGGCGAGCTTCAGTCGGAGAATGTGCGGGTCCTTCTGTGGTTGCGCCAGTTCGATATCGTTATCACTGTTGGACTGCGGCAATGGCGTGTGTGCAGACACGATGACGAAGGACACGGGACTATCAGCTCCGGGCAGACTGTCGGGGATGTCGGAGGGCATGTCAGGAACGCTCCCAATCAACAATTGTCCGCTGGTTGCCGTAACTGGGGTAGGTTGAGTTCTCCACGCCGCGCCGTGTTGTCCAACCTTAGATTGTTGAACGATCTCCTTTACGACACGCGGGAGTTCTTCACGTGAGGTACTCAGCAGTTCCTCTCTATGCTTCCAGAATAGAGTTGGAGTCAAACCCTACAGCGTCGTGAGCAGACAGCTAGGACGGAATGCTCGCGCGAGGGAAGACGTACCACACCCCAGAGCTCATGATCGTCACCCGACCCTTGGACGTACGAGAAGCCGTTCAAACGGCGCTCTACTCCATCGCGCACTTGCTTCGACGCGGAGACGCAGATGATCGGCAGATACTTAGCATGCTCGGGCACAGGAAGGTCTGGAAATATCGACGTCGCTGGGGTGATCCAGCGCGGTCGCAAAGGGAGAGGAAGGTCAGGTAAGGTGTACGCTGATGTCTGAGCGCACGGAAGGTTAGCATATAGGGCTATCGAGATCCTCAGGAGACCGAGCTCACAACGAGTGCACGAGCCCAGCCATCCAACCGCGGGGTGATTTGGGAACGCTCCTGCTCGCTTACGGCACCTGGGGGACAATACAGGTCGACATTCCAATCTTTCTTCTCGGGGTGCAGGAGAACCATGGCACGGTTGATGACCGCGCACCATATGGGTACCGTCTTCGACAGCGCGTCGGGTATGCGTTTCCCCGCACGGGTCGAATCGACGAGGACTAGCCTTCAGACACAAGCATGAGAATGAGGAAAGGGTGTAGGAACAAAGGGATGGACGCACCCATGCTTGGCTATGATATAGGGAAGGAGATGGAGGTTTGGCCGCCTCAAGTTGAAGTTCCAATTTCCAAAGTGTCCGTCCGTCGACTTGTAATATGCTGGCTCTGGCGTCGCCTTGGAGCATGGGCGGAGGTCAATCGTTGTCGCTCTGGGTGTGCGACGGTTGTACGCTCACAATCGCCGGGTCGACATACCACGCGCCACAACGAAGATTGGCTGCATAACTGGATTCGAACTCCAGGACCACTAATGCATGATCAGAGAGGACGTACGTATGATGGGTAGCTCCAGGTACTCCCTGTGAATCTGCCCAACGAAGCCAACATCTTCCTTCACCGAGTGGATGCGATTGAAGATGTCCAGCGACTCCTTGCGCACGTATGCGAGTGCCTGTGCGTTGGCCCCCTTGACGTCGAACGCAAAGTCCATACAGTAGTGGATAAGGGGGTAAGATTATATCCGTTGAGAGGACAAGTCCATAGCAAAGAACATGACAGTGCCTTGCTCCAGAACGTCGAGGGAAATGCGAAAGTCAAAGACGACTTCAAGTGTTTGCAAACTCCTTAATGGGCGTCTCTCGTAGTCCCTGCCAGAACAGGCAAGTGTATAAGAAACTGCAAACCCATCCAAAGATATCACGGCCATACTCCGACAAGCCACTGATATAAGCAGTCACAAAGCAGGGTATACAATTTTTCTGTGAGAAACAAGAAACATAGTGTGTACGCGAAACTTCCAAGGTTTTCCGCTCAATCAGTTCCGGCCTCGGACCCATTTGTCTGCAAAGGCTCCAAGCTTCCGCTTGTCTCTGGAGCTGATTTCCGTGTCCTGCCATCCATCGGCATTAGTAGTTGTAACTATAACAATTGTGAACAGGTTAATCCCTTACTTTCTGGAGCCTACCGGCAGCATCGATCAGCTCCTCCGCCTTCGCACGCGTGTTGGTCTGCAAAACGACTTGATCTCGGCTAGGCATGAACGGCGCAGAAGTGTTGACGGGAGAGTTGTTGTATGCTATCGCGAGCAGAGAATCATTGCAAGAGGACCTGTTTGATGGTCAGATGCCGAAGTTACACAGGAATTTCACAAACGGACGTACAGTTCTCCGACTCGGTCCCACAGCTGGTGCGCCCACTTCTCATCTGCGGCTCTAGAGGCACAAAGCCTGGCAGACAGCACAGATACCTCTCGTTCCACATCTTTTTGGTTCAAAAGTACAGGTGCGTGTCCGTCATTTCCTATCGTTTCAAATCATTAGTACGTCCATTGGCATGACCTCCACAGGAGGAAACGTACTTGGCAGGGCTTTCAATAAGTCAATTATCTCTGCTTCAAGAAGGCCCTCGGGTTCTGCCTGATTCCCGTGTGAGCTTGACCTTTTTGCATTGTCAACAGCGTCGTTGATGTCCTCTAACTCTTCGATGAGCGCGCTGACGATGGCTTCGGCCTCAACCACCGCCACGCTCCTAGAGTTTAAACCGTCGTACGTTCGCTGGAGGGAAGGAATCAATTGACCCCGCGTGTAGTCGAAGACCTACCGGAAAACTCTGAGATCAGTAAAACCCGGATGCATAGAGATCTTCGGAAGACATACGGCGTCCAGCCCTTGCTCCTCGGCTATGAGCAATACTCGTCTGTCCATCCGTCCTGCGCGTTCCAACTCGCCCTTCACATCTACCTTCAAGATGTACGGTGATCCACCGGCTTCAACTTCCTTCGGCCCCAAGACTCGAGCAGAAGCAGAGATCATGTCCGGAATCGTGTTGGGGCCAGATCTATCTGCCTCCAATATCTTCGCCATTTTCTCCAACTCCTCGACATAAGCTGCTTGAAGCAGACGCTCGGAGAGCGACTTATCCTTCGCCAAATCGCGCAGCTTAGCGTCCACGACCACCGCATCATGTTCTAGTTGAGCCACGGCCGGCAAAGACGCGTAGCGATCGTCGAGCGTGAGGTACATCTGCTTGAGTGTGTTCGCTACGACGGTACGTGAGCCGCTCAACGAGGCCAGGTCGGCTCTATAGTCTTCCAAAGCCTTCGACGAGCTGGAGGTTGAGGCGGGGACAGCCTCTTGCAGGACACGGGAGGCCAAGTCCACATGCTGTGCTATTCCGCTGCCTATCTGTGGATCGGCAGTCAGGATCATAAGCGATGTCGACGGCGAGACTAAATCGGTCTCCTACCTCCAAGGAAAAATCGGACAATCGCTGTTGCTGGTCTTGTATTGATCCGTCGAGATCTTGGATTTGTTTTCGCAGGACCTGGATCGTCCGCTTCACGTCCTTCGTCATCGCCCTAGATGAGTAAGTATGCGATTAGTTGGGGAGCACTCGTGGCCTGCATTGCTCGCCGTAGCCTACTTAGTCGCATCGAGCCTATACTTCAATCGTGCTGCCTGCCTCTCGAGCAGCGCAGCCTCAGAGTCGAGCACCTTTGTGCGAGCCCTAGCGTAGTTTATTCAAAAAGGAAAAGAGCATTCGATACACTTTCGGGCTTACCGCAACTGAGAAGGAAGTTCGTAGTCCGCGGGAATTGAGACACCTTTGCTCTCTCGGGCCGGCACTCGACCATCCTCGGTCTTCAAGGCATCTAGTCTGAACGATCATGAGCAATGCGGGGTAAAAACCAGTGGCCTGACTTACATTTCAAGCTCCTCGCTGTACAGGACTATCGGAGCAACAGCGGTTTGGATCAGACCTGAAACATCGGGAGTCGGGCCCGCCTTGTGGTTAGATCCGACCCCACGATCCGTAAAGTTCGGGTCGGGAAGCTGACTCGCCAGCCAGCTGAGGAGTCGCTTTCCGGCTGGGATATCTGCGGCCCATTTTAGTTCTTCTTGTGTGAATGTCGGTCCTTCCAGGTGAGAAATGAGGTCTAGGACGCGGGAGACAGTCCCCGAGTCTTGCTTCGACATTGCTGAACCACAGGGTCGATCCGGCGTAAGTACTAGGAAAAATTAGCAGGGTAAGAGCACTCAAGTCTGCTTGTTCGCTGACCTTTATATGACTTTCTAGTAACGAAATTACCCTGTCGTCGAGAGAGCTTGAAAGAAGTGATGCCTGGTCGAGTAAAGTACCAGATGCGTGAGAGATCCGTTCGGCAAGCGCCGCCCACCTCTCTGGCGCCTCCTTAGGCAAAGCGCGCGCCAGGACAACGGCCATGTCACTGTCAGCACGCGTTCTCAGTCTGTTCCCCTGATCCACGATGTACTCGTAAGTGTGTTTCTGCAGAGGCTATCCCGTCTAAACAGCCAAGAGTTTTTTGTTTTTCACTTGCATTAATAATAACAGGACCAGCCGTCGAACGCAATGCATGCCCTTGCTGCAGGCAGCTTAGGTCTTTTACGAACGGGCCTGCGCCTAGCTTTGGACCGACGATTCCGGTCGGGACAGCAAGGGACACGCTTACTACTCTGCCTACCGCGCAAGTTCTCATCCCGATATCCGTCGATTGGAAGGACCACTTCCGCTGCACAGGAACACCGGCATAGGGCCTAGCACGCCCTTCAGCGAGGCTCTCTTTGGTGGTCGAAATCTTCGAAATTTCGTCAAGTCCACTTCCGCTAGTGCGTTCTCAAAAAGGCGCGATGCTGTGGAGTAACGGGGCCCTAGTGTATATAAGGCCCCCGTTTCTTGCCCTAAGACCCCATCCAAAAATCAGTCGCTCAGCGCTAGAACCCACAACACAATCGTTAGCAATAACATCCAGTCATAATATCATTTACAATGTACATGAAGTCATCCTTCATTGTCCTTGCCCTTGTCCTCCCCGCCGCGGCTAGTCCCATCGTCGATGGACTTGGCACTCGCATCCCCTTCCAGAAGCGCAATGCGCTTACGGATAGCGAGGGCATGTTTGACTTCGCCAAGGCCGCTCGCCAGGTTGCGCGTGACCACAAGTGCGTATACGTCCTTCTCGTTACCCATTGTAATCCTCTGATGCCTTCCACAGCAAACACCGCAACAACCTCCAGAACCTCGAGAGGAATGTTGGCCGTCACGCTTTCAACGAAGGCGCCGAGATAAAGCCGTTCATGGCTGTCCCCGCCCTCGAGCGCCGCCAATCCGAGTCTCTCACCGACGAGAACCACGATGAGTACTGGGCTGGCAACATCGGCATCGGCACGCCGCCCCAGCAGTTCTTCACCGATTTTGACAGTACGTGCCAGCATGCCCGGCGCCTTCCATCAGCGCCAATTGACAGCCGACTCATCTCCTGTTGTAGCCGGGTCCTCAGACCTCTGGGTCCCGTCGTCGAACTGCACAGACCCCGCGTTCGCCAAGAAGAAGAAGTACGACCCGACGGCGTCGTCGACGGGCACGCGCACCGACAAGGAGTTCATCATCCACTATGGCGACGGCTCGTCCGTCTCCGGGCCCGTCTGGCAGGAGGCCGTCCAGGTCGCGGGCATCAGCGTCAAGGACCAGTACTTCGCGCCCGTGCACATCCTCTCCGACTCGTTCGCGCCCGAGGCGGACGACGGCATCCTCGGGCTCGGGTACCAGTCGCTCTCGAGCATCCACGAGCCGCCGTTCGTGAACACGGCCAAGGCCCAGGGCGCGATCAAGGACGCCGTGTTCGGGTTCAAGGTCGCCAAGGCCGGCTCGGAGCTCTACATCGGGGGCACCGACGCAGCGCAGTACACCGGCGACATCGAGTACCACGACATCGTCGGGAACACCGGCTACTGGCAGATCGGCGACGGGCAGTTGGCCATCGGGTCTACGGTAAGCATGCCTGTGGCTCGTCAATGATGCGTAGCGGCTGAGTTGAGCTGTGCGGAATAGATCGTGTCGTCGGGCATGAAGACCATCATTGACTCGGGCACCACGCTCATCTACGGGCCGCCCGACATGGTTGCTAAGCTGTACTCCAACATCCCCGGCTCGGCTGTGTTCCAGCAGAACAAGGAGTTCTACACCTTCCCCTGCGCGAACGTTCCCTCCAACGTCGCGTTCAGCTGGGGCAACAAGCAGTGGACGATCTCTGCTGACAAGTAAGCTCCTTACTCCCTTTCCAGCAACGCGTCCCCCGGTCCTGACTGTGCACCCATAGCTTCAAGGCCGGAAAGGCTGACAGCACCCACTGTGTCGGGGCGATCTCCGCAAAGGACCTCGGTCTCGGAGACAACGTCTGGCTGGTCGGTGACAGGTGAGCACGGATTGTGCACAGCCTATGAAGCGTTGGCGCTGAACCCTTTCTCCAACGCAGCTTCATGAAAAACGTGTACACGGCGTTCTCGTTCGACTCGAATGCCGTCGGGTTTGCTGCGCTTAAGTAGAAATAAAAAGTCCCCATAGGGGCAACGCAGCTCTTGTGGTCCTTGACGGATTCGATCGAGCTTCCTATCGTGCCGGTCACCCATCCAAAAGCAATATGCAGTGTATCATATATATTAGATGCGTTGGTATCGTTCCGGTTATCATCTAATGTTATCGATTTCGAACATGCTTGACTTATTGTCTGGCAACTTGTCTGACTGTTACTTAAACCTGGAGGTAAGCAAGCAAGCACTGCCTGACGGTGAAGCTGGGGTGAAGCTATGCTTGAGTCTGCTCGCGATCGTGATTAGCAGACCTTGAGCATTGGACTGGCACGATCCACTATGATCGACGAATTACCAGGTTATTGGCTAGTGGCGGGGAAGAGTCACGACGAGGTTGTCGAATTTCGCGACTCTGTCGGAATGACCTGTTCTAGGAGTCCGCCAAGAGTATACGTACTCGCCGTCTGCCACCACTGCTTAGGTACAGTATGTGTGCCAAACCCCTCGCACAGAACGTCCACGATGACATGAGCGCGGCCTACGTAGGTCGAGACTAAGCACTGCAATTGCTACGTACCTTGTGCTACACGTGTCGTGCATGGTGGGCTGATCAATATAAGCCCTGTAGCGGGGGATCGACAAGTTGTCTTGGACTCTTGGCCACACCTGGCCCAGCCGCCACAAACTTACGACCCCCAGTCAACTCACTACTCGGCGTATTTCTTCTGCGCGTCCACTCTCAGCCGGGACAGGATTGCCATAGATGTCCCTCGAGTCCGTGACGTCCCTGCTTGGAACCCATTCCATCGCAGAGCGTATTGTGAATACAGCGATCCATGCGGTCAGCAGCGGCTAAATGTCGGTGTCACTTTCCACGTGGGAGATCTATCGGGGCTCCCGGTTAACGACGAGCTGCGCGTTTCATTTTCGATGCCTCCGACGGTCCGACTCGCTCAGTCGACACCACAGCTCGTTCCGCTCTTGCCTCCCTGAGGCTGAGATGCTGTCCACGAGTCTCAAGGTCGACCTGCGCATGCTCCACGGACCTGCGAGTGATACTATGCTCATCAGACAAGTCGCCTTTAATCGCCGCTGCACAATCTCCGAGCCGCTGCGCCTTCAAACGATTCGTTACCGACACCATTTATATTCATTCTATTTTCAGGACCCTTTTTTGGCCTCGTTAGCGACCCGGACAGAAGGTGGAGAGTTCGGTCGTCAGAACACGCCGGTAGACCGCAGCCAGTTCAAGCACTACGCGAAGTGCGATTCGATCGCCGCAAACCTCCACTCGACGCAAGGACCTGTAAGTAACTGTCGGTCATTGCGACTTGCGAGTACTGCTGAGTGCTTGATCGTCTAAATGCTGGGTCAAGGCACACATAATATTAATTGTCCTGGGAGCGGCATGATATCATGGAAGGACTGTTGCCAACGCAACCGACCTCCCCTCGAAGGGGGATGCTTTCCAGGCGCTCGCCAGTCGCTTCTCAACTGCGTTCCTGACTGGTCGGGCTGGCCACCGACCTCTTCGATTCCTCTTCTCGTCCGCATCAACGCTTGTTTAGCCGGCTTGGATCCGGCTCTGGTCTCCAGATCCCATCCCGCATCCCATCTCCTCGCCATTTCCGCAGCAGCGCCAGCGACGCTCTGCTTCCAGCTTCCTCAGGCTGCTCTTCTCTGTCTTCCACATACCTCGCGTCACTCGTTATCCAACCCTCGTCGGTCTTTACCCGCCTCTCTGCGCAACCGCGCTCGCGTCGTCTTCGACACGCACTCTCAAAGGAGCAGAAACCCTTCCCCTGCTCAGGAGGTCCCCTTGCTATCCAAGTTGGCTCTCGACATCGTGTCGACTACCGTCGCTCATGGCGGGTTTCCTCCGCCAAAACATCTTAACATCATACATCTTAACACTCCTCTCTTGGCTCCTGGTGCTACTGGCTCACGACATTAACGTTCGCGCCTCCCCCATCGCGAGTGAACTGCCCATCCGATATGGTACGGAACCCGTAACGCCATACTGGAAGCGCACCACCCCCATCGTGGTAACGTCGGAGGTTGGCGATAACACGACTGTCTTGAATCCCACAACCAACCAGGTTATCTCGCAAGGCCCGGGGACGGATGGCGGAGGCTCTGGTCCCCCGGCGATCGTGTGGCTCGTCTTCGTCTTCGTCGTCGGCATTCCTCTCGCCCTCGCAGGCATCCGCCTATGGCGGTTCACCACCGGCATGGCCGTCGGGCTCGGGCTCACCGTGTGCGGTGCGTCTCCGTTCATCTCCATCTCCATCTCCATCCCAGTGCATGTCCATGATCATCTTGTGGCACCATTGTACTGACGTCTTTTTCTTCAACCTTAACTGTTATATGCTTTCCGTTCGGTCCTCATCCCGTACGAGCAGTGTGGGCAGCGTTCGTAAACACAGTGAGCTCGGACGGGCTTTCGGACCTCCTTCTGACCGTCATCGCGATCGCCGGGTTCGCGATAGGGTTCGTGGTTGGGATCCTCAAGTTCGGGCGCTGGGTCGGCGTTCTGCTGCTCGGCGTCCTGGGGGGCTTCTCGGTTGGCCTCCGCATCGTGCTCCTGCGCCCGGGGCTGCTCGTGCCGGACTACCCCATCAACTGGCTCGTCCTCGCGGCGTTCGTGGTCTTGGGCGTGACTTTGCTGCTGCTCCGGCAGCACTTTGGCATCGTAAGTGTGCAAGCTGGGAATCGACGTTCTCTTTCAGCTAACGTGAAGGTATAAAAATAGTCCGCGTGCTGTGCGGCCATCGGGACGTTCCTCGTCGGACTCGGCGTCGACCTCCTCCTGGAGAAACAGAACGGCATGAGCTTCGCGCTGCGCTTCTTCTTTGACCGCAACAACTCGCATTTCCTCGTGAGTCTGGCCCCCGTCCATTCCTTTTCGTGATAATCCTCAGGCAGACGCTCATCATGATTTTCTCCGGGCAGGCGATCGTGCACAAGGGCTACCACCCCTCCCTGATGACAGAGATCGTCCTCGGCGTATCGCTAGGTGCTACGTAGGTCCCAACATCTCCTCCCCATCGCCCTCTGTTGATCCCACACCCACCCACACCCACCCCGAGCTGACCGACTACATCCCCCGCAGCCCCGTCCTGGGATTCGTTCAGCACAAGATCTTCAAAGGGCCCTTCCACCCCGAGGCGTCGCCCCGCGCCGATCTCTCCTCACTCATGGAGCCGGAGCCTGACCCAACGACGGAGAAGCCCGTCTCGCGCATGCGCCTCCTCAAGAGTCGCTTCAGCTTGACGTGACGCCTGCATGTAGCACGTCCGCGCCTCGCCCAGGGTCCGTGAATCGTAAGACGAGGGCGAGGACGAGGACGCCCGCGCCGCCGCGGCCCCTGCGCTGCGCATGCAGGGTTTCTCTTCGTCACGTTTTCCTTTCACCCCCCCCCCTCCGTCCCCGCACTGCCACCTCTCCTCCTGCCCTCCTCCTATCGTCTTTGACGATCCTCTTTCTCCTCCATCCCTTCCCTACATCCGTCTTCCTTGCATATGTCGTATCTAGGACCTCATTCATGTAGATGATGACAGTGTTCGCGCACCATGCATATCCCCTCCCCCTCCCCCCCAACCATCTGACCCCCGCGCAGTATCGTAGTAGAATCGCAGTAGTCGCAGTTATAACCGCTTGTCGACGTCGCTAGTCGCCGCTCCCGCGCTCACGTTCACGTTCACGTTCTTGTCCCGCATTTGCATTTTGTACTGTAGTGATACCTTGCACTTCTTGTGCGCGTCACGTCATGCAGCTTACTATACCTTTCGCCCCTGCATACTATTCGAGACCTTGGCCCGCGCTCATGATTGTATTAATAGCATTGCGTATCTAGAGGATACATACGAAGGTGAACGGAGCGGCAATCACTGGCGCATTCCTCTATGAGTCACCCAGTCGCCCGAATATCTCTCTCTTGAACGATTTGACGGTCGACCCTGGGTGGTTATTATAGATGTCATTATGACGATGAGGCACCAGGCAACGGAATGGTGCTCTGCAGATGTTTGAAGCATACTGTAGACGGCCCACGTCCATTGCCCCCTCAATGGTCCATGGCAAGCTCAGTCGCCCTGTGCGCTCGCAGCCAGCGCCACAACGCCACCGCGTCGATGAACATTCATCGGGCAGACATCAACAGCATAGGCTCATCCAGACAGCTCCAGCAACGCATGTGTTTTGTGTACAATAAGTACGGTACGAACGTATCTGGAATCCGGTGGACGTAAGCCCGAATGCTACCGTCTGAATCATGCAATCATGCAACCATGCCGTCATTTCCTGTATTCAGCATCTCCTTGTCAGATGGAGCACGGGCTTTCGGGCATCTATCACCAACTGCGGTGAGCTAGAGAAGGGCCAAGGCTAAATGGCTGCGAATGGTGCGGTCTTATCGCCCTCATAGTTCGCTCCGATCGCTCGGAACTGCTCTCTCGAGTCGAATGCTGGACAACGACTGAGACGCCTTGTAAGCCCCAAGGGGTCTGCATAGGCTATATGTACACTGATCGCTGAACAGGCTCCTTGAAAGGCCCTTGGACCGTCGATTCGCCGTAACGCATCTCAGGCCAGTATTCCGACAGTCGGCGGCCAGGGGTTTCAGCACGCAAGCCCCGTGAAGTATGTACCACTTCGGGGCATCTACATTTTTTCGTGTGGTTCTCTGGCCAAGGACCGGGGACTGGGGTGATTCGAGTTCTCGAGACCTGCGCAACGTCCGCCGTCCCTATGGCTCCTGCTCGGGCCACAGCACCCTTCGCCGCTTCGTGTCAGTAACAAGTGAACAGGACCCGGGGCGTCGGAGGCAGGCTGACGTTTCGGCGAGGACCGAGCACGAGCCTCGTGATGCCAGGCGGGGAAGCCTGAGAACGTGGAGGCTAAAGTGCTCGCCACGACGTTCGTACGGCCTCGAGGATACCTGCGCTCATTGATTGAGCGGTATGAACAGCCTATCCTTTCCAGCCTGCTTCAACTTACGGAGCCCGGAGAGGGGAGTTTGACGTCCCGCAGATCCCAGAAGCGACGGAGCACAGCTGGTGACGTCGACGCCGCATCCATATCCTTGCTCGCCGGCTGCGAGCACCATATAGGATCGCATCAAACGCTTGCGAGGTAGATATTGTCTCAATGGGCCCACTCGCACTACATTCCCGAAGCCGATGAAGTCCGGGGTGCACCCCCCCCCACTCGGGGTTCCACTCCCGTCCCTGGCGATGCTATAACGAGACCTTGAGCCTACACCAAATCAGCCGTAGCTTCTTAACCGACGGGAATGGGTGGCATCTTCGGCCGGACCATGACGTTGTATGAAGGGCACCCCATAGCTCGAACGGCTGGACAGGGTCGGAGAGAAGAGCAAGCCGTTGCGGGGGGCAACCGCGTGTGCTGCTTGACGGGCCACGGCCTCGGTGGACAGGGTTGTACGCGTGCTGGATGGTGCATGCAAACGGCAGGCCGGCGTTGCATGTTCGCTCCCCGAAAGGATAAGCTGTGGGGGAGCGCATGAGATAACTCCATGCGCGGGCTCTTCGTAGGATCTTCGAGAACGAGAAGGCAGGAAGTTCGCGGCTTCCCCGTCGGACCCCAGCCCTGGCATTCGTGGCAGTGGGGCGCGGCCGATGGTTAACAATTGCCCGGCGATAGACCACAAGGCTGTGTGTCGCCTTCTGTGTCCCGGACTTGCGTCCGGCCCTCGTCCGAGCAGGCTTCAGGTAGAAGGGGAATGTGGCAGAGAAAAGCAAAAAGAGAGTTCCGGGACTCGTGGCCCGGGAGACGAAATTAAGGCCGGAGGCCTGGTTCTATCGTCTTCGAATCTATCATGATGAAGCCGCGGGAGAGCCAATCCGGGGTGAATCGCAAGCCCATGTGTGGGAGGGACTATCAGGCCGCTCTACCATCGATCTCAGGAAGCTCATGTCCGTCGGGATGGAGGGTAGCTGGCCGGAGAAGAAGGGACATACCTAGCTGGGACGATGATCGTCCTGAAGTGATTCCGCGAGTCTCTTTGCTATTGTTGATGCCAACGTTATGCAAGGCTTTACAATTGTCTGCAAGGAGACATCCGCCGTGGTGACGAGTACGGCACTGCAGGAGAGGTGAACGAATGTGCCGGGTCTGTTAATGTTGAAGTCCAGAAGCAGAGAGTTACAGTGTCTCTGTCATTAGCCTGACATGACGATGAGCGCTTGTCAGTACGCAGCCCTTGCGATAACAATGGCGCAAAACCTTCCTGGCACTATCCTACGTGTCGTCGAGCGACAGAGGCATATTGTTGAAGGAGTGGAGGTGGAAAGGAGGAGGAATGGGCGTTGGGGGACAAAGGGAGAGCAGGAGCCAAGCGCCCGATGCGGCCGCGATTTTGGCGGACAAGTCCATAAAGGGGATAACTGGGGAAAAGGGGATTATGACAGGGTAGATTGAAGATAAGCGAGGAGTTAAGGAAATGTTGGGTAAGTCGATTGAGGACGCAGGGACCGCTCCTTCATCTTCTCCTCCAACCATGACCTCCTGGACGCCGCAACAAGCAGGCTTGCAGGAAATCCTGCAGACCATCCATGAGTCTACCGACACCCGCAACTCCGCCGTGCAGCGGAACATCACCCACGTATGTCCCCATCGTCTCCCCTTCGTTCCGCCGCGCCGCTTCATAGGACTCTCATTTCCCAGAAATTGAACAACTTCACGCGTGCGCCCGACTACATCGCATACCTGGCCTACATCCTCTCGACCATGCCCCAAGAGGATGACCGGATCCGCACCATTGCAGGCTATCTCCTCAAGAACAATGCTCGCCTCATCCTCCGTGCTGCACCCGATGTCATGGAGTTCGTGAAGGCCGCCGTCCTCACCGCGTTCAATGATGCATCAATCATGGTCCGCGGCGCTGCAGCGCAGGACATCGTCGCGTTCCTCGGCATCCTCGAGCCCAAGAACTGGCCGGAATGCTTGCAGCAGCTGGTGCACATGCTGGACGTGCCTAATGCAGATCAACAAGAGGTACGCGCCACGATTTCCGTCTCGTCCAGGTTTTGGCTATTTTCTTCTCGTCCCGCCGTGTCAAGAGCCTCACGCGCGGGTCGATCGTGGCTTCGGAGACAGACGGAGATATTTCCTGTCTGGGCCACTTCGGCTTTGTCCCTTTGCGTTGGCTATAATCAGTGCGGGGTCTGGTGGCGTTATATATGCCCCGCACACCTTTCTGGCAAGCTTTCATATCCGAGGACAAGTGATTTGTTATCCAGTATCCGTGAGACGGAGGTACCTATGCACTGTTCCTTGAACAAGCGTAGGCTCCGGTACCGGGATACCGCCCAAGTCGTTTCCCGTTCTCTTCTCTCGGTGGATGAAGGGCGAGCCCATGGCTCGACTTTGAGCAGGCAGAGTACATTCGACAACCATCGGATTTGTGACGTCCCCCCCACTTCGTTATATGTCTGCCGTAAACATGGTAGAAGCCAACCTTATATGTCGAGAGCCCTGTGCACCACCCAAAATCCGAACTGACACAGAACCCTCCTAGGCGGCTTTCAATGTGCTCGAGAAGGCCTGTGAGGATTACCCGCGAAAGCTGGACGTGGAGATCAACGGTGCGATGCCATTAGACTTCATGATCCCCAAGTTCCTGCTCCTCTCGGAGCACCCCTCCTCGAAAATGCGCGCGCACGCGATCGCCTGTCTGTCGTACTTCGTGCCGATCGGCTGCCAGGCGCTCTTCGCGCACATCGACACGTTCATCGCCGCGCTCTTCAAGCGCGCCGCCGACGACGACCCGTCCGTGCGTCGGCACGTCTGCCAGGCGCTCGTCCTCCTCCTCGCGTCGCGCCCGGAGAAGCTCATGCCGGAGATGAACAACGTCGCCGAGTACATGCTGTACTCGACGCGCGACCGCAACGAGAATGTCGCGCTCGAGGCGTGCGAGTTCTGGTTGACGTTCGCCGAGGACCCGGACCTCGCGCCGTACCTCCACCCGCTGCTCGCCAAGGTCGCGCCGACGCTCCTCGACTGCATGGTGTACAGCGAGGACGACCTCTTGTGGCTCCAGGGCGACGAGGAGGACGCTGCTGTGCCGGACAAGGAGAGCGACATCAAGCCGCGCCATTATGGCGGGAAGTCGCACGGACTAGAGCACGACGCGAACGGGGACGATGCCAGTGGCAAGCGTGTCAGTGCATACGGCGAGGAGCTGGAAGACGGAGACGAGGACGACTACGACGACCTCGACGACGACGAGTTTGCAGAAGAGATGTCGACGGAGTGGAACTTGCGCAAGTGCGCCGCGGCTGCGTTGGACGTCCTCGCCGTCCGATTTGGGCCGGATCTGCTGAATGTGCTGCTCGAGCCGCTGAAGGCGAAGCTCTGGAGCGATGACTGGCTCCAGCGAGAGAGTGGCATCCTGGCGTTGGGTGCGATGGCGGAAGGTGAGCATTGGCGCCTTTGGGTGGGCTGATTTGCGTGCTGATCTGGATCTGGTGTTTCAGGATGCATTGACGCTATTGAGCCCCATTTGCCGACCCTTGTCCCCTACCTGATCAACACGCTCAACGACCCCAAGGTACGTCGGAGGAACAATGCGATCACTGGAACCTGGGCTTATTCATCGTCTTGTACAGCCGTTGGTTCGTTCGATCACATGCTGGACGCTCGGACGGTACGCGAGCTGGTGCACGCAGCCTATTTCAGAAGAACACAAGAACACGTTCTTTGTGCCAACTTTGGAAGGGGTGAGGCATTGACATATATTCGTGCGTGAGATTGGCGATTGACTTTGCGCCCAGCTCCTCCGAATGGTTCTCGACAACAACAAGCGTGTGCAAGAAGCAGGATGCAGTGCCTTCGCCACCCTCGAGGAGGACGCAGGCCCCGAACTCGCGCCATATCTCGAGCCCGTGCTGCGCAACCTCGTGTTCGCTTTCGAAAAGTACCAGCACAAGAACATGCTCATCCTCTACGATGCGGTCGGGACGCTGGCGGATGCTGTCGGCTCAGCATTGCAGAACCCGACGTATGTTGAGATTCTCATGCCGCCGCTCCTGAAGCGCTGGTCGAAGCTCAAGGACGATGACGAAGATCTTGTTCCCCTCCTCGAGGTAGCTTGCTTCTATACCTAAATCCTTAAATCCTTAAACTGCGCTGATGCATGTAATGACAGTGTCTTGCATCGGTCACCATCGCCATGGGCCCTTCATTCCTTCCGTACGCCGGGCCGATCTTTGAGCGGTGTCAAACGATCGTCCACACATCCCTCCTCCAGTACCAGGCATACCAACAAAATCCCGACATGGACGAGCCGGACCGCTCGTTCCTCGTTGTCGCCCTGGACCTGCTCTCGGGTCTCACTCAAGGATTGGGCTTGGCCCTCGAGCCGCACATATTGCGCGGCCAGCCGAACCTGCTGTCACTGCTGACCGTCTGCTTGAAGCACCCACACGCGGCTGTGCGCCAGTCAGGGTACGCGCTCGTCGGCGATATGGCGATGAACTGCTTCCCGCTTCTTCGGCCACACATCCCGTCGATCATGCAGGAGCTCATTGTCCAGCTCGATCCTGAGCCGAAGGTGGAGTTCGTCAGCGCATGCAATAACGCAGCGTGGGCCGTCGGCGAGGTCGCGCTGCGCTACGGTCGCGGTAAGCACTACTTCTCCTGTTCTGTTTGCACTTTTCTCACCCAGCTGACCGTGTATGACCAGATGAGCCCGAGTTCCAGCAGTGGGTGCACCCCCTCGTCTCGCGCCTGATCCCCATCCTGCTCCACCCCAAAGCACCAAGGAGCCTGCACGAGAACGCGGCTGTGTCGATCGGACGCATCGGGCTGATGCATCCCTCGCTCGTCGCGCCGCTCCTGCCCGAGTTCGCGCAGGCATGGTGCCAGGCGCTGTACGAGATCCGGGACAACGAGGAGAAGGACTCGGCATTCCGCGGGCTCTGCACCCTCGTCCAGACGAATCCCGCGGGTATCACCAAGGTCAGTAGCAACGACCTTTCCCCCTACTCCTGTCCTGTTGTGTGAGTATGGATCAGAAGTTGATGAGTGCTTTTTTTTGTTTGGCGTCCTTTTGCTGTGCAGAGCTTGCTGTGGTTCTGCAACGCGATCGTGCGGTGGAATCAGCCGTCACCAGAGCTCAACAGCATGTTCCAGCAACTCCTGAACGGCTTCAAGCAGCATGACGCCGTCGGCTGGGCCGGGCAGGTCGCGACGTTCCCGCCAGTAATCCAGGAGCGACTAGCGACGCGCTACGGCGTATAGGACGACCGCCGCTCAAACAGGGCAGCGTCTTCCTTGGTTGGCCCCCTCTTCGTCTTGATTCGTATCTGGATCCCGACTCCACAAGGATCTGAATCTGTTGCCGTACGTATTTGTATCAAGCGTCTCGTCCCGTCTCAATTACATACGCTCATAGTCTGTCTACTGTGACCTGTCATCGTGTTGGTACATCTTTTGCGCTCTTTGTTGTTGTCACCCTCACCTTTTACATTTACACTTTACCACTTGCCGCCTGTCTCCTCATCGAATCGTGTCCCGCACTACATGAAGTACATACATACGTACTGTTCCTAGTAGCTTCCCTGCCTCATCTGTCAGTGTCCCATACAGCCTGCCGTTCGCATCCAACCCGGGATCCTTTTACGTAGTGTAGTTTTCACCCTTCGCGCGGCGTTCGTATCGCGAGCGTAGCTGTCTCCATTATTGTGCTCTTCGCATTTCATTCGCTTGATTTTGCCCTGTGTTTGTGTGTGTGTCGACTCATGTCCGGAATCCGTAACCATCGCTTCCGCTGTCCTCCTAACTATCCGTGCGCCGCCTTCAAGTACCTAATGATCATCTCGTCCTTTTAAGCCCTGACGACCGAGAAAAACAGGAGCCCGACCTTTCAATCGCCCGCAGTTTGTCTTTGTCAGTGCTCGCCGTTATGTGATAGCAAGTGGCATGAGGTATACTATGAATATTGCGAGATTAGTATCCTGTATGTTACAATAGGGGCGTCCGTCCTACTGGGCTATCTTTCTATGATAACCACAAATACGGAAGATCAAGAAAGGATCCTGCATTAATCGGAGCGACCACGGGCAGACCTAGCAGCCCACCGCTGAATGAGGTCGTGCAACCCGAGATCAACTTCGATCTGGAAGGGTTACATTACATTGAGGTCCGAGAGCGCTGAGAGCGTCTGACAGGAGGGACGCTTACCTGTCGTTTGAGATTGACGTCCTCTTGACCGGCACTTGACCCGAAGACGGCGTCGATCTCCTCGAGCGAGACGTTGGCGGTCTCAGGCACGCAGTACGTCGACCAGACGTAGCCTGCGAAGCACGCCGCCGCGAACACGAGGAACGTTCCACATGCGGAGTGTTCCATAAACACAGGCGTGAGCAGCCCAATCAAAACTAGCACACGTTCTCCGTCAGCCTTCAAGTTCACAAGGCGTGGAGGGGAAAAGGCAGGCGCACAGTTGTTGGTCCAGTTGGATGCGGTGGACAGCGCAACACCCTTGCTGCGCGCGGAGAGCGGAAACACCTCGCTGGGAAGGATCCAGCCGATGGGCCCGTAGCTGACGCCGTAGGCGGCTGTGAAGATGTACACGCAGCCGACGGAGACAAGCCATGTGTCGACCAGTCCGTGCTGTAGCGATAGATGAGCACTGCGATGAGGAGGTGCGATAGCGCCATAGCAACACTGCCCCAACGAAGAAGGGGCCGACGGCCTGGTAAAGGGGTAGGATAGATGAGGGGATGATCAGCGTGAGCAGTCAAGGGGAAGGGGAAAGGTAGTGGGGGTGACACACCTAGACGATCTATGAAGATGATGGCGGGGATGACAGCGAGAAACTGGACAATGCCAATCCCGCCTGCGGTCATCAATGTCACCGCTTCGCCTTGCAGGCCGAGAGAGTGCATGAGTGTCGGGCCGTAATATAGCAGCGCGTTGATTCCACTCCATTCTGCACGCACACTAATGAGACCGATTTCACGGGCTTTCAAAGCTGCGAGGCATGCATACATGAGACGTACGTTGGAAGACCATGATTACCACTCCGATGAGCGTCCGCCAGCGCAATTTTCGTCCGAACAATCGTCTCCAGGCATAGACTTCGGCCCTCAATGTTCCAGCCTTAGCGACGCAGTTGCTATCATCAGCGGAGCTTTGTTCAATGAGCGCGGCTTCAACTTGCATCTCCAACAATTCGATCTATTTCGTGAGATGAGATCATCACATATGCATAGGCTATCATGGCAAGCAGCTCTAACCTGGAGCAAAGGATCAGCGGCGCTTTCAGCGGGTGAACGCCGTCGGAGCCTCGCGAGGGAGGCAAACGCCTCATCTACCCGTCCTTGAACGACAAGGAGTCGCGGTGAGGGTGGGAGGGCGAGGCCGCCCAAGCCCAAAAGAATGCCTGGAATGAGCTGGATGCCAAGAGGTATACGCCATGAAGCTGATCCTTCGACTATCCGGAACATGGTTGACTGAGCACGACAGACCTTATATATGGGCGGGGGTACATACTGTCCCGAGTGAAGAAACCCGTCCAGAATCCAAGGACAGCACCGAAAACGATCGCGAACTGCTCTAGAACCATAAGCGAGCCTCTAACTTCTGGTGGACTGATTTCGGCCATGTAGAGTGGAGAGAGCATACTGGCGAAGAGGCATTGAGTGCATATATCCACCATCCTTCTCATGAAAGACTTACCTAAGTGCTCCTACACCTATTCCGCCGACTCCTCTCCCCAGGACTAGTTGGTTAGGGCTATGGGCGGCAAACTGCAGGGCAGAGCCGACGCAGAAGATGGCTGGAGTAGTGATCAAGGTCTGCTAACCTCAGGATCTGGACATGAAACTCACCACTCGCCGCGAAGATGGACTGCCTCCTGGAGTATTGGTCGGTGAACGTTCCGGCAGTCAACGCTCCAATGAGGGACCCCAGCTCAAGAGCAGCCGCTAATGTTCACAGCAGTCCGTCGCTTCACCTGACCACTTGCATTTAAACACAGGAATAGGACTTACTCATGAGACCCGTATCCCAAGCACTGAGGTGCCACCTTGCGACGACGTCCTTCATGACAAGGACATTCGCTATGACGCCTTGATCGTATCCGAACGTCAACCCCCCAATGGACGCAAATACGGCACATCCCAGGGCATAGTAGTTGTGCAAGAGGCCCGCAATACCGCCTGGTCCGTAGGCATAGGTATAATTGCCCCCTTCAGGGTGTACATGGAGAATGCCACCGTGTGGGATGTTTCGGCAGATTGAAGGATGTTGTAGGGTATTGTCTTCGTCTCCTGCTACGGGGATGTATCCATTGCGGTTACTCTGGGGGCCGACGAGTTGGTGCTGAGTGTCGTTGCATGGTAACGGGTGTCAGGACGTACTACGAGGCAATGTACTTACCATTCGCAACCTATTTCATTCCTTAACCTCAACTCGTGTCACAAAGGGGGGTCAGAGTTCGCAGAGATTCAGGTGGGTTGGATGACGAGGAAGAAGGAAGAGTGTTGCAGGCTGTCGGGCACAGCGCCCCCGCAGTCCGGTCGTCTAGAAGCGCCGGTGGCGGCTTCTCTTCTGTGTGCATGATGTCGGCGAAGGCCAAGCCAGAGCCAAGCTCACTTTCGACTGTCATCATCTCCCTGCCCTAGACTCAACCTAGCCCCACTCATTCTCATGCTTTGACGTCGTCCACGAACCAAGGCCATACAGCAGTTTAACTAGGCGAACGGCAACAAATCTCTCCGTCGCGCGACCGAATTCCTCCGTGGCACACTTGGACACTACGCGACTCGAATGGATTTTCGGACTATATGCTATCTGCTGGTGACCCTGGCAGCAGACGTGCTGGGCCAGAATTCCACAAACGGGACAAACAGTACAGATGACGGGTGCGTTCATATCCCCTCATCGCTGTGGTACGAGGAGAAGGAAGACAGAACGAGCATTCGTGGAATCTGGGAGCGGTACGCTTTCCGGTGTGGTTTGGGGAGTCTGATGGAGGCCGAGGTGGGTGGGCAATGCCGCGATAGCCTGCCTTCGCCCCTACCGTCGTCGGTTTCTCCCAGTCCCCGCGGAGGAACGACGGCGCATACAGCCGCTCCTTGCCCTGCGATTGCCTCAGCAAGTTCTACAATAGCGAGCTGGCGTAACTTGGGTATCCTCCAGTCATGTTTGCTCAGTTATTCTGGTCAGGCTACGGACGCCGTTGGCAATATGCGGCGTCCCGCAGACCGAAAATTCTCCTCTGCGTGCTGTTCTTACCGAAGTCTCAGAATAGCTCATCCGTTCTATCTACAGAAGTTACCCCTCTGACCCCATCTTGGCCCATCGACCCGGGTTCGCAAAATCTCTGCCCGTTCAAATCCTCCTTCTCGGGATCACTCTTACCCTTACCGCCGTTCTCATCATCCACCTGATCTTCACCGCGCAGTATCATTGGCCCCTTGCTCCGGTGAACTGCATCCTGCAGATGTCAGCGGTGATCACTCTGCTCGTATCATGCATCGCAACCTTGGATGTTGTCCTCTCCAGCACTGTTACTCAGAGCATGAGGTGGCCGTACATGCTCGACTACATAGCGGTCGACATTCCCCCATTTGACGACACAGACAGCACGTCGGACTGGGCCATGGGCGAGCTCGCCGCGTGGCTGCTTATGAACGCGACGACATCCGGATTAATTCAGGTGCGCCTCGTGAGTCTATCCCTAGCCCGCAAACCCTTATGCGTGCTGCAGATCACCCACATCCAATTCCTCACCCTTCTCTTCCCTTCCGGTCTCGAGCGCCGCCTCATCTACATCCTCCTCGGGCCACTCGCGATTGTGGCGTCGATCATGCACGTTATGCGCATGCACGACGATGAGAAGGTGGCCAATGTTGCTTTCGCCGTGCAAAACATCTGCAACGCGACGCTCTCCTTGTTGTTCACCTCTGCCATCTTCCTGTGGGGCTGCGTCATCAATCGACGCGCGGCGTGGCGCACGGACGGCGGAACAGCAGCATTTGGAGTCGGCGCACTCATGCTCGCGATCGTTTCCACCGCACTTACATTCCTCTACATCCAGCGGCGGGACCAGTATGCATGGATGCCGAATTTGATGTGGTCTGTCGTGCTCTGGCAGAGCTTTGTCGGCTGGTGGTGGTGGGTCGGCGCGGGTATGGGCGTTGGAGAGCTTGAAGAGCTTCTCCGCCGTGAGGAGAAGCGGCAGGAGAAACGGCGGGCGAAGATGACTAGGCGCAAGGTTCGGAAGGAGCGTGCGCAAACGTTGTGGAATGACGTCACACACGTGTTCCGGAATGGAGGAACGCGCGATACCGGTGAGCCCGCGCCGCCGCAACGCGCCGAAGGGGAGGTCGAGAGCAGTAGCTCATCCGAGGGTACGGCGAGCGGCGGAGAAGGCGAGAGGGAAAGACGAAGGGGACGCAGGGGCAGCGAGGAGACAGTCGTGGAAGACAGCGCGCGAAGTGTCGTCTCCCGGCAGACGGACGCCAGCACGCGCTCGGGGACCACCGGATACCTTCCACGCTTCCTGAGCCAATATCGTGCTGGGCGCTATGTGTACGGGCTGTACCTTGGCCTCCGGCATGCACACCTCACCGCGGCGCGAGAACAAGCCGTCGAGAGGGTCGAGCGGATCACCCAGGCATACGGCCCTGATGCGGAAGAAGGGACGCCAGCGGTGTTCGGGTGGGGCCTAGGGAGCTTTGGGGTCAGGAGGCAAGAGCGGAGACGGACGGGGCAGTCGCAGGCGGAGATGGAGATGGACGAGTTCGAGTCAGAGGACGATGGCGGCCCGAAACCGTGGCAGCACGAGGACGCACCGCCCATAGAGACAGGACGGGGAGGAGGCGATGGGGAGGACCAAGGTTCCAGGAGAAGAGTCAAGCGGAAGGCGATAAAGGAGAAGAGGATGGCCAGGGGTCTAGACGACGATAGTCACCGGCCATCATCCATATGGTGGTGGGGTCCCTTGCGGCGGTGGCGACTGCAGGACTCAACCGACTACCGATCATAGGAGGGATGGCTCATGATTCATCGTGCGTTTTTGTCGTATATGGACTATACCCTTAAACTAACGTTGCTGTAAAGGGTCCTGAACATGTATAGTAGTGACACGCATTCTGTATCAGAGAGGATTCTGCTTTTCCCGTCTGCAGGTTCCACCTGCAGCTGTCGTTCTCCCGCCCAGAGACTGATACGTTCTCCCTTCAAGCACTCTCGCCCTCCCTTGAACGTTCTTCCCGATTCTATGGCGCGATCGGTAAGTCCTCATTTCAATGCGAAATGGACACGCATCTCAACCACCAACCCCGGTTGACAATGCTATAGATCTCGTTTCATCAGCGACGATGTCTTGGGGAACAGGGTCCAAGGAGGGTGAAACTCTTACAAAGGCAGGCTGTCGGGGTTCACTCGGGTAAGGTTTATGTTTGGTGACTAGCCGGAGCGAAGAAGTTTACCAGGGCTTGTAGTGACATCCCGATCTGCTACATGTGCTTGACGAAGCAAGCGAAACTCCTTATGAAGACCATCTCAAGCGATAGGAGATGCAGTATAAATTATGCGCTTTTCCACATCTGGTGTCTAGAGCTCTTTGGGTCCCCAGACTTCCAAGCCCGTGGTACAACTTTCGGGCAGGGTCGATACGACGCCCCGACTGCGTGAGGTGCATCTTCATATCTACATTAATCAGCAGATTGAATGGTATTGTCGCATGCCTCGCAGGCGTGGTTGATGAAGGCGCGGAAATGGGCTGACAATGCTTCTATTTCCAGCTGTACCGCTTACCTTCAATCATCAGACCCCAGATGAAGCAACTGCGGGCGTTCCGGTTGTGGCACATTGACAGGACATGGTTGTTGCACGGTAGTTCTCGGACACGCGGAATGGACCCCCTCTACACGTTCCTCGCTTACCCCCGATATCGACGCTCATCTATTCGCTCCATCTCGCGTTACTCTTCAACCCAGCCCCGCTCAGGACTCTAGAGAGTTCACTGCCTAACATTCTCGGCACCGATCATCTACGCTACGCCGCGGCGGCGCCCTCAACATTTTCTGGTACGTACATTGCTCGTTCCACGGTTATACATATCTCATTCACGGGGAGGATAAGCTACACTATGTGGGTGCTCAAGACCAACCTGGCTCTTCTCCGATACTTCGACTCTGCTGAGAACGTGCCGAGAGGGTTTGCGATCCTCTCGCACCACTGGAATGGCACCGAGGACAGCTTCCAGGATACGATGAAGCTACGCGACCAGTACAATTCCGATGAAACCCTTAAGCCCATCGACCACGTACAGGAAAAGACCAGGAAATCCTGCGAACTACCTCTCAGTCAGGGCTTCAATTACCTTTGGATCGATAGCCGCAGCGTTGATAGGTCACACAACTCGGAGCGAGGAAACGAGATCAAGTCGCAATTTCGCTACCTCTCGTTGGCCCACGTCTGCTACGTGTACCTTCACGATGTCCCGGCTAACGGGGGCAACCCTCACCTCACCCGCTATCCCTTCCAAAAAAGCAGATGGTATTTCAACCCTTGGACCTTACAGGAGCTCATCGCGCCAGATACGGTGATCTTTTTCTCGAGGGAGTGGACGGTGTTGGGGACCAAACAGAGCTTCGCTTCACTGCTCTTGGAGGAGATTGCCAGTGTTCCAGCAGCCGTGCTGACTTTCGAGAAGCCGCTCGCGTCCTACAGCATTGCGGCCCGCATGTTGTGGGCAGCTCCGCGGATTCCTACCGAGCGACAGGACGGTCAAACCTATAGTTTGTTGAGAATTATGGGAGTCAACATGGACGTGCCTTAAGGACAAGGCCAGAAGGCCTTTCAACGTCTCCAGGAGGAGATCACCAAGCAGCTAGCTGATGCCAGCGTCTTCGTGTGGGGGAGCAAACCTCCTCTTCGCTATAGCGAGGTGGTCGACTTGGTCGACAGCCTCCAATCAGCCCCCGCTCCTCACATGCGCCACTCTGACGAGTCGTCTCTCTTCGTTTCCACACCATCCGCCTTCAAGTCTGGCTTTGCACAAGCTCGGAGCATGTCACATTTATTCGTAAGTCCTTTTCGTTCATAGATGTTCTCGTGCTTGGCACTCATCAGCAATGTAGCAGATCGGAAATACCACGTATGCTCTGGATACATCTAAACTCATGACTTTCACTATCAAGGACGACGACGTTTTCTCTCGTCTTCCCGTAATCGACTTGCGCGATCAGATGGTCCTCATTGCGTTCATATCGTGTTCGCTGGACACAAAACCACTGGGACTCGTGCTTCATAAATGTCCAAACACGACGGATGGGGTGCTGATCTACGACGTGGGTCTGGACGACCCGAACGGGTCTGGCACGTACCGCCTCGTCACCCTCGGAAACGTCGGTTCCGCGTCACAGGGCACTGGCACGGACCCTGGACAACGTACGTTGGCCTGGCGCACGATTCGTATCCGAGGTCGACACGCCCACGATCCATCGCAGGACTTCCAGCGTATCCCGTTGAACCACCACTTCTCTTCCTTCTACGTCAAGCGCGACTTGTTCGAACGTTTCGGCGGCCGCTACTTGTCACGCGCGGCAGCGGCAGGGCAGCAGCCGGCCTCTTTAGCGGGGGCGCCCCTCGAAACGGACTCCCTTCCCGCAACGTTCTTGCTGTTTGCGGACGCGTCGACCTCTAAAATGCGGCCGTTCCTAGTGCACTTCGGAAGATGCACGAATGGATCGTCCGCCGAAGATGGGGCCCACTGGGCCAATGTCAAACCATGCGCCAACCACTCGGGTACGGTGGAGGGACTTACCGTCGAGCCCTCTGACCTTGACCAGACACACCAGTGTCCTTCGGATCACATGCTGGGCTGCCAGAACCAGCAGAAGACGTTCCCCATTGTATTCAACCCCCTCACGTATGGCATCCATCTGTCGTTCTTGCAGGTGTCTGGAGCCACTGGACCGGTGCTCATACCGGAGATTCTATCCTGTACACAACGGTGACGTAGTTCCGGAGAGGCTGGTGCCTCGTTCTTGTTTACAATCCGGATAATTCTTATTGAGGACGGCACGGTCGCGCTAGTTCAACTGTTTCTGTGTACTGTACTGCACAGCCGATCTTATATTTTTTACGAAGTGCAGATTCGTGAACGCGACCTATCTTTCGCAAAAATTGACACTAGGATACTACAGCGATATCGAACAAAAAAACAGTACGAACGTGGTCAGCCTGCAGCCTGGTTGAACCCTTCGTCCAGACCACCATACCACTGCCAGTGCGGTCTACATATCCTCGACTCCGTGGCTGCAGCTACCATAAGGCAGTAAGTGTTGTCAGGTTCATCAAGCGTCTCCGAGCCCTGTTGCATTTTCATGTGCTCATTTCCATGCAAGACGCAGGACATGCTGAGACAGCGTTGGCGGTTCTTTCCTCGGCGCCTTGTAGCCCTGGAAACCAAACGAAATTGACTCCTGCATGGGCGTTTGCATCAGTCCACAGACGTGCGGGAGGTGAGGAATGAATTAAAATGCCGGAAATGCAGCCCGCACCTACTACCGCCTCACACCATCTCCTAACCGTGGCAGCCTGGCGGAAGGAGAGGGGGACCCTGCCTACGAGCGTTGTTGGGCGACCGTGCCCATTGCCTGCTCCGGACTGGGCATATCGGACACGGTGCACACGTCTATGTCCATGCTTCGGTCCGTCGCTACTGTTGACAGGGAATACAGAGATGCTCATTGCTTGCCAATGCATATGGACTATGTAGAGAGGTTGGATTAGGGTTCGCCCCCTCAAAACGGAAAAAGTTCTTCCCGCTTTTGCGTTGCCAGACCTGCGGATTCACCTTACTCAACCTGAAGCTTGCCGTTCGTTTAAATACTTCCTGACCTGCTGCTGAGTTCGGAGTAAACGGAGAGCGTCTACAAGGAGCATCAAGTTCCGGGTCCGCCAAATAGCGTAGACCTCCATCCGCTAACAGCACGCTGAGGAAATGAGTTAAAGACATTGGCTAATAGTGCTGTATGCGCACCGAAGCGGATCATGCGGCAAACTATATCATGAGCTGCCAATGTGCGCATGCGATTGAAAGCCGCACTCACTCCGGAGCCCGTACCCCTCTCCCTCAGCACCCAACCGTACTTACAGGTCGGTTGCGACTCGTGCGTTTTGATTGCTTTCCCGTCTGACTCTTCATTGCCTTGGACAGGGGCCCTATTGTCACCTCTGCGCGATTACACTCCCCGTAGCCGTTCCTGACACAACCTCGGTACGCTCACCATGATTAAATACCCTACTCTGGACTCAAGAGTTCAATCTTGCCAGAGATGCTGCTCCTGGGCACTCATCGTGCCGAGCTCCACAAGTTCCTAGGGCCGGACTCTATCCCCGGTCCCGGCTACGCCATCGTCTCCCACTGCTGGGCCCCCGAAGACGAACAGGTTTTTCAGGACATCGAAGCCCTGGAAGCGCAATGTGGACCAAGCGACAACCCCTGAGACCGCGTCTCGGCGAAGATCAGCCACTTCTGCATCCTCGCGGAACAACTGGGCTACAAGTGGGGAAGGGTGGACACCTGCTGCATCGACAAGACCAGCAGCTCGGAGCTCACGGAGGCGATCAAGTCCATGTTCCGTTACTACTCCCAGGCGGCGGTATGCATCGTTTTCCTTCACGACGTACCATATCACTGCGACTTGGAGACGGACAAATCCAGGTTCTACGAGAGCAGGTGGCACAGGCGCTGCTGGACGTTGCAGGAGCTGATCACGCCGAAGAAGGTGTGTTCTACTCGGAGGGGTGGCAGAAATTGCGCACGAGGGCCGAGAGAGCGGCGCTGCTCGAGAAGATCACAGGCATCTCCGAGGACGTCCTGAGGGGGAAGGACGTGACGGCGATGAGTATACCAGCCCGACTGTCCTGGGCAGCATCCAGGCAGGCTACGCGCGAGGAGGATGAGGCGTATTCCTTGTTGGGCATTTTGATGGCCGACATGTACACGTCCTACGGCGAGGGACGGCACACCTTCTATCGACTGCAAGAAGAGCTCATCAAGCGTTCCACGGACACATCTCTCTTCGCTTGGGGTCCTCCCCTCAACCTGGCAGATCTGTGCAACTCGACGGCTCCCTGTGTCCCGGACGCGATCGGCCGTGGACACGAACACCCCAACGAGTCATTCCTCTTCGCGCCTACGCCAGCTTACTTCGACTCCAACGCGCTGACCAGCGTGCATTTCGCGCCTAACCTATCGGTAACTTTCCTTCGCATGTAGGTGGGGTCCCGTACAGATGCCACAACGACAGATCAGCAGCACAGGATGCGCCTTCGATATCTCCGGCATCTTAACATTCAGCACCTCCCCATACGGCATCCTCGCGCACTTCCCAGTCGCTGAGCTCAAAATTCAGTGCCTCCTCGTGGCATTCATAGCCTGCTCCATGAATGGAAAACAGCTAGGCTTCGTCCTTGACCCGTGCAGTAACGGCGATGCCATCAGCCCCAATGGTCCTGTCTACGACATTTAGAGCACCAATCGCCTTGTCATGCTCGAAGACGATGACCCTCAAGGTTTGCTGGTCTTCGAATGGCGCGATTTATATATACGGACGAATCCACCTGCGGGCCATAACATCCAGGTTCCCGCAGAATTCGTCGAGCAGAAACAGGCATTAATCCCGACAACTACGGCACCAATAGCGTCCCCATTGACCAATGTGCTGCCTCTCAACAAGGGTCCAGCGACATTGGCGACGTCTCCTATGCAGGCGACGATGGTGATGGATGTTCCGTCCACACCAACGGCGCTGTTGCCGTTTGCGGCGAGACAGACATCTCCCCCACCGGGACCACATTTACCTCCCCAAGCTTGCCAGAGGCACCCTCTTGACTGACGGAAAGGTCACTGACGGCGGCAGGCCTATTAACTCCGCCGACGAATTCCACAACGAGGCTTCCGTCGAGAGGTGTAGCCGTTGGGCCGACGAGCGCCCCACTGGCAAATGGAGGCGCATACATATACCCCAGGACACTTTCCCCCTCGCCATCGACGAACGTTGCCCCTCCTTCATCTGTTTCACCACCTCTCCGGACGGAGACACAACGTCCGATCCCCGATGCACCTCCACTCCCCACGGCGCCAGGGCTGTTCTCGGAGATAAAGGAGCAACCAGGAGCTAGTACGGACGCACCTCCAACAGCACAGATAAACTCTCAAGCCGCCCCAGGGGGGCGGTTGGGAAAGGCTCAGAGGAGAGAATGGGGGTTTTTCGCGTCGATCCGGCGGGTAATGGGACGCGTGGCGATGGCGTTTGGGTTCTCAGTGGCCGAATCTTCATGACGGGAAATCCTGTAGTGTCGAGCGTAAGAATCTATTCGTGCTATGTATAAAAAGTAATGAGAGAGCCAACTGCAGGCCTGTATTCCCTACGGATGGCGAGATGATTTAGCGACGTTTGAACAGGGTGGAGGGATGGGAATGAAGAGGAAGACGTCGACAACGTACTATCGCTTGTAACAATGCTAAGCACCTAAGTGCTCAGCAAAGGGGCGCTTCATGGCTAGCAGCATGGGCGCTTCTTGTGCCAGTGCTAGGTCTCGCTTTCACCGACTGCATTCATGGTTCGATTGCAAGTTCGATGACCACAAATCGGCCGCATCAGACTAGAGGTAGGCATCATATTTCTCTCGGTGCATTATACTTATCATTGCCACAGTAAAATGTGCCTGTTGTGCACCGATCGCCGGAGCTTCAGTTCTTCGCCACCCCAAATGATGTCCCGAAAGGGTACGCCATCCTCTCGCACGTCTGGGACAAGAAAGAGCAGACATTCCAAGATGTTCAAGCCCTCCGCGCACAGTGCACAGCGACAGGCGCAAAGCTGCGCGACCTTGCTTCGCCAAAGATCAAGAACTTCTGTGTCCTCGCCGAAAGCCACGGGTACCGCTGGACATGGATCGACACCTGCTGCATCGACAAGACGAGCAGCTCCGAGCAGTCCGAGGCAATCAACTCGATGTTTCTCTACTACTCCCTCTTCGAGGTCTGCTACGCCTACCTGCCCGACGTGCCGGCCTATTGCGCTGCCGAAGACCGCACGTCCGCGTTCGGGACGAGCATGTGGCACAAGCGCGGCTGGACGCTGCAGGAGCTCATCGCGCCCCAGATCGTCGTCTTCCTCTCGAAGAGCTGGGAGCTGATCGGCGCGAAGGCCGACCTCGCACCCATCCTGAAGAGCGTCACCAGCGTGCTTGCCCGGGTGCTGACGATGGAGAGGGAGCCGGCGGACATCAGCATCGCCGCGCGGATGCCGTGGGCGGCCGACCGAAGGACAACCCGACCGGAAGACGAGGCGTACTGCCTTATGGGCCTATTTGGCATCCATGTTCCGACGCTCTACGGTGAGGGGCGACAGGCTTTTCGTCGACTCCAGGAGGAGATCATACGACAGTCCGTAGATACCTCTATCTTCGTGTGGGGTCCGGGTTACTCCACATCGCTCATTTCCCCTCAATACGTGACCCATGATCATGTGGACGAAACCTACCTCCTTGCGCCATCTCCGGCCTCATTCCGGGGCTGCAGCAATCGACATTTCTATTTCTCTCCTTCCAGCAATCTTCCCCGTAGACAATTTTCAGCTAGGAGGTCGGTGAGTTCTGTGTGTACTAGGGATTCGACCGTTGAATTGCCTGTAGAGTGCGGACAACGTTCTGAGGGGAATCCTGGAGCCTCCAGCCTCTGATGCAATCGGCTTGCCGACGTTCACGATCACCCCTTACGGCGTTCTAGCCCATGCACCCATTATCGAAGCTTTCGACCTCACCGTTCTCGTCTTATTCTGCACTCAAGAGAAGCAACATGTTGGACTGCTCCTCCACCGCTGTCCCGATGCACCCGATCCCTCGCGCCCTCTCTACCACGTCTGCTTTCGCTTCTCCTCGGCCGTCCCCGCAAAGATTGGCCGCATGATCGACCTCGGCGAGGATGTCACAGCGCCCCAACTCAAGCGTTCCGCAGTCACATTCGAATGGCGGTCCATTTACCTCGCCCATCGCCCTCCCCCCGCCTCGCCAACGCGCATGCTCCTCAACCGCGGCAAAGCCGCGGCCTTCAGCATCCCGTCCTGGCACCTCAAGGAGCGCGAGCTGAACGCCTTCGTCGACCTGCTGACGCCCGCGAACCGCGTCCTGCAGTTCCCCTGGAACGGCACCCCGCCCGCCATCCTCCGCTTCCGGCTCAAGCAGTCCGTCGCGTCGGGCAACACGCGGCGCGACCGCGACTTCGCCGTCTGCCTCGGGCGCTGCGCTGAGGCGTCGACCCAGCGCGATCGCGTGCACTCCCTCGGCCCGCACTGGGCGAACGTCCAGCCGCTCCCGCCCACCGAATCCGAGCGTGATGATGCACCGGCACCCCTCGCGATCACGACGCCCACGCACGACTGCGCGGCGCACCACGTCGCAGAGTGGCCGCGCCAGGCGAAGACGTTCTCGATGTGGGGCGGGTCGCTGGGCGCGGTTTTGCTCTCGTTCGCGGCGTGTCCGCTGAACCCTGCGGGGACGTACGTCGTGACCATCAAGCCGCTGGGGTGGCCTGTTAGCGCGCCGAAAAGTGCGGGTCTCCGTCCTCCTGCTTGTGTGTATGTGTACGTCCGCACTGACTATTTTTCTGCTTTGTACAGGGTTGTAGACAAACTGACATGATACGAAGCCGTGAACCCCGATGGTGTCAGTATGTGCGATTGCAGTGTCGTTCAACATTCAAACGTTCAAGTCTCGGTCCATCGCGGTCATTTGAAAGGTATGTTGGTGTGTCGTTGTTTCCCAAAGCACGTGGCTAGATATCGGTAATTACGCTGTAACTAGAGGTACTAGGTAGGTAGACACCAACACTGCTCCAACAGGACCTCAGGTGTTTTTGTGACCAACTTGGACCTCGAACGTCTGTATGCCACGTGGCGAGCCCCGCGGAGAACGGAAGAGAGTGGACTAGCCAGGAACCCGCACATCCCCTCACATCCCCCACCGATCGAGACGGATTCCACGTGAGAAATCATAAGCGCAGCGCAGATGACGGAATGTGGCTCGGTCGAACGAGCTCGAACGAGCCGCACTTCGTCCATCTTTTGGACGATCGAGAGCCAGGTCTGTGAGCGTTCGGCTCGATTCTCGGTGACCAACTGACGCTTGCTGATAGGTACTTTATACAGTCCTTAAACCTGCCACTAGCGAGGGCTCATCGACTTACCCAGCCTTGCTATGATCTACCTTCCCATCCCACCCGCTCGCGCATTCCACGCCCCAATACTCAAAGTGCCCTTCCTGCTCGCAAATGGCATCGCCTCCTGTCGCGCGTTGACGCCTCCGGAAGAGCCGCCGCTGGCGAGGGAGAGGGAGAAGGCCCAATTCGCGCCTGGCTTCTTGCTCCGATACCCCGCCCTCTACAAAGCCATCATAGCATGCATTAAGGCCTCGAAGGTAAGGTTTGCCTCAGAATCGCAGAATCGCAGACCATCTGACAACGAACATCCTTTGAAAACGTCAGTACTTCTTCTGCGGACTCTCGTTTATCGAGGTCGCGCTCATCCTCGGGCACCATCCCTCGTGGTCCTATTCCGCATACATACCCCGCTCCATCCGCCCCTTCGTGAGACTCTGGAGCCTGCAGCTCACCCCCCTGTCCGTCGCGGGGTGCGTGCTCGGGTTCGCCGGGGGCCTCATCCGCACAGCGTGCTACCGCGAGCTCGGCCCCTTCTTCACCTGGGAGGTCGCCGTCCGGGACGACCACAAGCTCGTCACCACGGGCCCGTATGCCATCGTGAGGCACCCGTCGTACATCGGGTACTATATGCTCGCGGCCGGGAACGTGATCTTGCTGGCGAGCAAGGGCTCGTGGTTCGTGGAGTCGGGGCTGTGGGAGACGCTCGTGGGCAAGGGTGCTGCGTGCTTGGCCACGGCGTTCATGGCCTTGGTTGCGGTGCGGTTGTTCCGGAGGATGGACGAGGAGGACCGGATGCTGAAGAACGAATTCGGGGAGGAGTGGGAGGAGTGGGCGAAGGAGACTCCGTACCGTTTGATACCTTACGTCTACTGATTCCTGAAGTCACCGTGGGCGTGAAGAGGTGCTACTCGGACCTGTATATGTACTAATACCATAGTCGAACAGCTCTACTGGTGAGGGGGTCGAAGGGCGAGGGCGTTGACCGAACGAAGTTGCTCAGAGTCACCTTCGAGTGGCGCGTTCGTTGTATGCGCAGCGCGGGGTGAGCCGGCGATCGTCCCGGGGGTCACCGAACGATATCGTTGCCGCAAACCTCTGCAAAGTGCAACAAGTTACGCTCTGAGGTCTCCATCATCGTGCCCCTGGTACCCTCCGACGTTACTACGCTTGTTTTCCTCATTGCAATGTTTCGCGTATATGCTCTTCGCTGGTGAACCTAGAGGCAGTCTTCTCGTGACCTTGGGCGATCCTAAAAATATAGATTACCGCTCGCATTCGCTCGTCACCTTCAAGTCGGTCTCCTCAATCAAGCAATCTCGAAGGTGAGCTCAAACGCGTAAGTGATGTCGACATCTATCCGGGAAAAGCTCATGGTGGCCGTTCAACGACTCCTATCCCTAAACACTCCACGTTCGTTATTCGCACTAATCGTCTTCCGACCACGGGTTCGACCTAAGTCTTATTCATGTGTATAGGTTCCTGCATCAATTATGTGGCTTCTCAGCACAGATCGTGCAGAGCTCCATTGCTTCAGCGGCCCCGAATCCGTCCCCGCAGGCTACGCGATCCTCTCGCACGTCTGGGGATCCGAAGAACAGACATTCCAGGACCTCCAGCGGCTGCGCGCAGAATGCGCCAAGACGGGAGCGATCCCGCGCCACCACACTCTGCCAAAGATCCAGCAGTCCTGCATCCTCGCAGAACGCCATGGATACAAGTGGATCTGGAACGACACCTGCTGCATCGACAAGACAAGCAGCGCGGAGCTCTCGGAAGCGATCAACTCGATGTTCCACTACTACGCGCGCGCCGAGGTCTGCTACGCGTACCTCCGCGACGTGCCGGGCGACGTTGATCTGCATTGCGTCGATTCCACGTTCTGTAAGAGCAGATGGTGGACCCGCGGCTGGACGCTCCAGGAGCTCATCGCGCCCGCGCTCCTCATCTTCCTATCGGAAGACTGGCGGATCCTCGGGTCAAAGGGAGATCTCGCGCCGTTTGTGGAGAAAATCACCCGGGTCCCCATGGCGGTACTCAGGCTTGAGATGCCCCTGGACCATGTCAGTGTCGCGATGCGCATGTCTTGGGCGGCGGAAAGACGGACGACGCGGCTCGAGGACGAGGCATATTGTCTGATTGGGATCTTCGGGGTCAACATGCCTACGCTGTACGGCGAGGGCCGGCGCGCGTTCCGGAGGTTGCAGGAGGAGATTATGAAGCTGACAACGGACACATCGCTGTTCGTCTGGGGTGACTCGACTACCCCCGATGGTCTGCAGTCAGCGGTGGGGTACTGCGATACTGAGCGCGCCCACACAGATGCGGACTCATTCCTCTTCGCACCCGCACCGTCGGCTTTCAAGGACAGTAGCAGTATCTCGTACAATCCCCCGTGCACCCTGGAGCACAAAGCGGTATGTGTAGATTGAGTCTATTAACAGTATTGTCACCTCACGCTCTCGACTCAGTCACCGAACGGGGGCCGCCCTGTTGCCGTGACCTCACTCGTCAAGATCCCCACATTCACCATCGCCCCATACGCCGTCCATGCCCATGTCCCTGTGCTCGAAATCGCTGGGTTGACCATCGCCGTCATCTTCTGCACCACGCCCTCACAATCGGTCGTCGGCCTCATCCTCACCCCATGCCCCACGCGCTCCGACCCGTCGCGGCCGCTCTACCATACGGGCGGACGGCTCGGGACCCAGAACAATGAACCTTTGTCTAGGTTCCGCATTTGCACGCTCAGCAGCGTGTTCCATGAACCCTTGTTCACCGGGTCTAGATCGAGCTGGAAGGACGTCTACATCACCCACCTCCCGCCTCCCGCGTTCGACGCCGGCCCTGTCCTGCTTAAACGGATGATCAGCAGCTTCTCCGCGCCGTTCCGGGTTTCGCGCGCGGAGATGGAGCGGCTGCAGGCGCACGGGTTCTTCCTCGATGCCGACCTCACGACAATGGATAACTGGCAAGGATCCAGCGCCGACAACTCGACTACCGCGCTGGTGTTCAAGAAGCATGACGTGCTTGCGGAGTGGGAGTCGTATACGTACCTGGAGATCCTTCTCGGGCAGTGCGAGTCTGCGGGGGCGCATTGGGCGAGTATCAAGTTCCATGACGCGCGCCCTGAGCATACCCGATCATTCGTCCATTCGTGTTGGGAGGACCATGTCTCTGAATGGCTGAACGGCAGAAGGACGTTCGAGGCCCCCATGTGCCGGACTGAAGATTCAGACTTTCGCGAGGCGGTCAGCCTGTACCTTACTCCGTGCCCGATGAACCCCACTCAAACATGCGTAGTCAAAATATCTTTCGCGGACGACCAGCGTTTGGAAGATTAGCATCTCGATTGTGTGGCTTACAAAATACAGGTTGTTGCGTTCCCTCCTCCCTTATCCAAAATCCACGTTCAGTAGACGAACGGAACAACCCTCCACGGCGTCCTCCCCGCCCACTCGTTCCACTCCGCCCCAAACTCGCCCCTCAGCATCGCGTCCTCCTGCCGCGCCCGCGCACACAGCGTCAGCGTCACCAGCGCCAGGTACGCCGACACTGCGCACCCCACGGCCTTCCCCGCGGCGGTGTCCCACAGCCCCCCTGCGACGAAGTAGGACCCCGGGCTCGCGAGGAGGACGATGTTCCCACTGGCGATGAGCGCGAGCCCGGTGTAGCTCGGGTGGCGGACGAACGCGTATGGCCCGCTCGTGACCAGCCGGTGGCCGTCGCGGACGGACATCTCCCATGTGAAGAGCCGCCCCATCGTGCGGTGGCACCAGAGGCGGATGAGTCCCCCCGCCATCCCGAGGAGGGTTCCGACGGCGGACAGGGGTGTGAGAGCGAGGGCTGGGCTTCCGAGGAGAGCGAGAAGGCGAGTCGAGTGGGCCGAGGGGAAACGTTGGGCGAGGATGACAGACACTTCGGCCAGTGCGAGACCAGCGACGACATACTGGGATGTCGGACAAATGAAGAGTTAATCGATCGGGGAACTCTCGAGAGACGATTCCGCGCTGCGTTTGGGCTCACCTTCGTCGTCGCAGAGCATACTTTGATCAACGCATGGGCCCCACCCGCTTTAGACATGAAATCTTGCGCGGTATCGTCTCTTTTCCATTCCTTCACCTTCGTAGGAGGGTTGGCGGGTGGAGTCAGCCCGTGGTGCGTGAGGGCCGCGTTTCCGACGAGGAGCGGGATCTTGAGGAGCGGGGTGCACAGGATAGGGGCGAGGGAAGACATAGGGAAAGTATGTTGGCGTCGGAAACCGTTTATATGCGAAATGGCCGATCAGTCCTTACCGGATGCAGTTGGAGCATCGCACCTTCTTCGACGACAGTCCGTAACCGGGACACATGAGCGCGGTGACGTTGACAGGCGGCATGGAACTTACATACTCAAATTCCTCGCGTATGATGAGGTTTACATAGTTGGCTCAACTGAGTTGTCGCGTGATACCTTTTGTTCCGGATGGCGCCTTCAGCATGTGAGTTTCTCGCGCTTGTCCGCCCCTAAATAACGGAATTAAACAGTCAAGAAAATAAGCAGCAGACATACTTCAGATGCAATCAACAAGACTCTCGCATAGATATGTATCTTGCCTTCTGCAAGCACTCACTTCTCCTTCCCATGGGAAGGAAAACAGTCTCCTCGTGCGACCGTACGACGACTCATGATGGCTTCCAACTGCCGTAAATACGTGATAACCCCTTCGACAATCAAATCCACGTGTGCTTGTACGGGAGGGATGACCTACTTGTCAAGCCAGCTGCGCCCACGATGGTCAGTGCTGAAATGAAAGAGTACATTACCTAGGATCCGGACCCGGCGGGGCCCACAATAGGTCACCGGACAAGTTGGCCACTGCCGTACACATGTCGTATGGGGAAGGCTGCTCACCCGACATATTTGGGGCGTGCCCTGTGGAAACTGGGACTTGGTGCCAGTTGGTGGTTAGTGGATTAGTCTCCTGGAGTAAACGATCCGGAGTGTTGGAAGCGAGCCTATAAGTAACTATCAGGATGCAAAGTTCAACACGGAGACTCGAACGGGACGATCAACGCCCAGCTGTGGGGGGTTTGACGGCGACAGACGGGGTTTGACCCATGCTGCAGATGGTATGATGGTGCGGGTTCGCTATAGCCAGACAGGCGAAGCAGCCAGCACAAGAAATCTATGAGTAAGTATGTCAAGTGGGAGGCTCTGTTGGCAATGATGCGTTGCGACCAAGCAGGTGACCATGATGTATGATGTCGACCACCTGCCCCTGTCAGGACCCATTAGTTGACGACCGCGGGTCCGCTGGGGCCAGCGACACTGGGCTCACTGTGGACCTTGGTTAGTACCGCGCGAGGAAGATGCGTGGAATAGGCTGTGCTTACCTCAGAAGATGAACGGTAGTATCACCCTCCACGGCGTCCTACCTGTCCACGCGTCCCATTTCGGCCAAACAATCCTTCTCAGCATCGCGTCCTATTATCAAGGACAGTCCTTGCGTTGGGGGGGGGGGGTGGCACAAAATGGACCCGGCAATGGTCTGAGGTAATTACCAACTGGCAACTGCCAAGTCGTGGTTTGTATGAAGCGCGCGTATTTGCTCGCCGCGTGGGAACTGGGCGCTTTTTGCGTTCAAGCTCAACTTGTCGGGCGCCATTTCCTGCAATCCTTACTCCCCTTCATCTTGGACGTCCCAGACGGCACAGCCAGTGCCACTTGCTTCCTTCACTGGCGGCTCGAGATCTGGAGTCCGGAGACGTTTCCAAGGCTGCAGTCGGATTTTCGCACCGCATACATACGGCGTTCGACTCGGAGCCAAGCTCCGTCAGGCATCGAGCCTCAAGGCCTCAGGGTTTGGCAGCAAGCTGTCGTACCGTCAATACGGACCACCCACACCGCCGATTCGCAGCTCCCAGGGTCCTCCTCGAGGTCAGGTCCCCAGACTTACGCAATGCGGTGCGTTGGCCGCCCATAGAAGGGTGAATCTCTCCCATGCCGGTGCGAAGTCCGCAACTACCCCGCCATTCGGTCAGAAAAGAAGGACCGAAAGCTACATGGATTCCTGAAAGTTGGCATGTTTCCCCCAGTACTGAGATACGAATACATGGCGGCTTGGAACGCCGCGAGTGTTCCTGACGCGTCGAGATGAAATTTCAATAGCTTGAGCCGAGTACAGTCCCAAAGGGTCCGAGGATGCAGGCGTGCAGTTTGTGCCGTCTCAGGCGACCCCAATGGGATACTTGTCTACCCTCAAACACTTTCAGCCACGACATAAGGCTGCACCCTAGCCTAGATCAGTCCATGTCATATTCTCTCCTTAGTAGGATCTCTCGTTCTCCACCGTGCGCGCGATTGGATTTATTGACTCTCGTCATCGCGGACCAGCGTCGATACTTTGACGTAGCATCCGCTCAAGTCTGTATAGAAGGCTGCGCCATTCTGGTTGCCTAGTTACCAAGGAGCTTTGCTGCCAGCTGGAGAAGTTCTCGGGTCCGTGGGTAGGACTAAACATCTGTACGTTATTCGAAAATTGCTGCTGCCACATATGACATCGCTAAAGCCAGGGCACAGCGCTTGCGCAGCGTCATTGCGCCCCTCTTAATGGTCGCAAGTCTACACTGTCGTCCTTCAAACCCGTCCCGAGGCTCTCCCTCGGACGTGCGTGTGGCTCACGCTAGAGCTTATACCCACCCTCATTCGCTCCATTCTTTTTGTCGGCCTGGGCTCGGAACGACCTCCCTTCGACACGTCGCTTCGAGGAGACCGTCAGTTCGCCATCTGTTGTACGTCGCGCTTTTCTCTATCTTGTATGGTTTAGCACTGCTAACGTGACAGCTTTAGATCGTACACCTGCGTGCCTGGCACACTCGTTGTTCTCCACAGACTGTCTTTCGTAAGCATGGCCTCCTCGCACGCAACCAAACTCGTTCATAACTTCGCACTAGGGGTCTCCATCCAGATGTGGCTCCTCAGCACCGACCGCGCGGAGTTGCACTACTTCGCGTCCCCCGAGGATGTGCCGGGAGGGTACGCGATTCTGTCCCATGTCTGGGACAAGGAGGAGCAGACGTTCCAAGACCTCCAGCGTCTCCGCGAGGAGTGCGCGTCCGCTCGCACAAACATCATCCCGCCGAGCGTCAGCTTCTTCAAGCGCAAGCACTCTCCAGTCATCTCCGCCCGTAACCCCAACCCCCGCGACTTCGCGTCAGCGAAGATCCGCCAGAGCTGCATCCTCGCTGAGCGCCACGGCTACAAGTGGATCTGGAACGACACCTGCTGCATCGACAAGCGGAGCTCGTCCGAGCTCTCTGAGGCAATCAACTCGATGTACCGCTACTACTCTCTCGCAGAGGTCTGCTACGCGTACCTGCGCGATGTGCCGAACAAGGAGAGCGAGAATTGGGAGCTAGCTTTCCACGAGAGCCGGTGGCACAAGCGCGGGTGGACCCTCCAGGAGCTCATCGCGCCCGACTTCCTCCTGTTCCTATCGACGGACTGGACGGTGCTCGGCACGAAGACAGATCTTGCGGACAAGCTCGAAGTCATCACTACGGTGCCTGCGACGGTGCTGCGCAAGGAGGTCGAGCTGAGCGACCTCAGCGTCGCGCAGCGCATGTCGTGGGCCGCGGGGCGCGAGACCACGCGCGTCGAGGACGAGGCGTATTGCCTCATGGGCATCTTCTCCATCAACATCTCGACGCTGTATGGGGAGGGCCGGCATGCATTTTTCCGCCTACAGGAGGAGATCATGAAGAAGCTGGTCGACACGTCGCTCGTCGCTTGGGGGTACTCGACACGGAGCTTGGACGTCAACGGGGGCAGCTCTGCGCTCGACTGCGAGGACTCGAGCTACTATGTTCTTGCAGACTCGCCGCATGCGTTCCACACGTCGGATGCGGTGTCGTTCTCTCCTCCACGCGCTGCTCTTACCTCGCATAAGAGAAATGTGAGTGAATATAGTTCATATTGTGGGTTTTGGTTTGCTCACCCGTGTCTTCTACATAGTCGATCAGTTCCGACCCCATGATCGCGGCGAAGTTGAAGACGGCTTTGTCACCGCAAGGCGCCATCCCAACCTTCTCCATCACCCCTTTCGGCCTCAATGCCCACGTTCAGACCTTCAAGATCAATCCCCGCACTCTCATCGCCATCCTTCTCTGCTCCGTCAAAGAAGGCAGGAGGCAGTATCCTCTCGGCCTGGTCCTGACCCTCTGCGCGGACTCTCCAGACCCCTCGCGCCCGCTCTACCACACAGGTTGCAGGGACAAGACGTCGGTTCACATCCTCCGCCTGGTCCGGCTCCCACAGAACCTCGACGACCTCCGCGTCCGCGACAAGCCCGTCTCGCTCAAATGGCGCAACCTCTACATTACGCACCGCCCGCCCCCGCGCACGCCAAGCAACCCGCGCATCCTCCTCCGGAGCAGCCTCTCGGGCCCGTTCCGCATCCCGAAGCAGGCCTTCCAGGCGCTGTGCCGCGCCAAGTGGACGCTCGAGTCCGTCTCGAAGATGCCGCCCGTCTGGCGAGGGTCGACGCCCATGGCGTTCACGTTCCGCGACTGCTACGGGGGGTTCCTCGTGCTCGCCTTCGGGCGCTGCACTGTCGCAGCGGGGGAGGAGCTGGGGGCGCACTGGGCGACGGTGCGGCCGTACGGGGACGCGCCGTCCGCGAGCGAGATAGGGGTGCACGAGTGCGCGGAGGACCACATTGGCGAGTGGCGAGACAGGAGGAAGACGTTCGAGGCGTCGTACTTCTCGTTCCAGAGTGCGCTGACGCTCGCGTTCTCGCCGTGCCCGATCAACCCTACTGACACGCTGGTCGTGGACATGCACTACCACAAGGGACGGGACCTTGAGGGTCAGGGTTATTGACCAGTCTTAGCGGCGGGGGTCGCTCCCGCGATGCCATCCATGTCCATAATGCAGATACTGTACTGGCGCCTTTAATTTTGTCCAATGTTCCGTATAATGACCTGCTAATTCCAGGATGTACCTTACGTTGCTACTCATGTTTTCGTTTTCGTATACCCATTGTTCATTGTAGCCCTTTACTGGGCCGTTGTAATCTTGAAGTTGACGTTCGATGATCACCGCCCCTCGTGGCGGCGGTCGTGGTTGCTACTCACTATTCTCCTGTTCGATGCGACTTTCTAGGATGCAAGTGAAAGGGCAAGGGGGACAAATCTTTCGATCAGAGGCCCTGAATTGCGATACTGGGGCGTTCCTCAGATGCAAGTCACAATTGCAATGGGTCTGCAAACTGAGATCTGAGCAGTGGATGGATGCGGTCCGGCGGTCCGGCCTGCAGACTTCGTGCCAGGTTCCGGCGCTTCTTACAAGGCTTCGGCGCGCTGCTCTGCTTCTTCCTGGCTTCAACAGGCCTTCCTCTGTTGCCTCATCATGATCTTGTCCTGCCAGCCATGCTTTCTCTCATGATGTCCATCTCATAGTGCTGCTTGTCATCTTTTATCGCTGCTTGTTGGCCGTTGGACAAGGCCCCACAAACGACCTCAGTCAAAATCCGAAGGAGGGACTCGGAGTCTCGGACAGCCACACTCGGAGGAAGAACGACAGGCCGAGGGAGAACGATTTTCTGTGGGCGAATCTGTGAGTAGACTGATGTTTTAAGTCATGCCCCTCCGCTATTCTATGCGGAGTTCTTGCGCGTGGTCTCCGCACTCGTTCTTTTGTCCCTTATACGCCGTTTGGTTGCTCTAGTCGTGTAGCTCTTCGCTGGTCCTTATCACACAAACATCGCAAAACCCTCGCAACTCCATCTTGACCTCTATTTTCGACTATCAGAGCTCAATATTGGAGCGGTCACGTAGACGGCTGAGCGCACATTCGAGCCGTATTCAGCAGTTGAGGGCCACGGCTTGTCCCTTTGGTCCCTGCGCCCTCTGCGTCCACTACGGAGACGAATGTACCGCACACTTGTGGTACATACAAGTCTGACACCTCGTTGATCTCACCAATATTCATCCGGTGCGCATACAGAGGCATGTGGCTGCTGAGCACGGACCGGGCAGAGTTGCATTACTTCCCTTCACCGGGGAGCGTCCCCGGAGGCTACGCTATCCTCTCCCATGTCTGGGGCTCCCACGAGATGTCTTTCCAGGATGTCAAGAAGCTGCAAGAGCTGCGGTCTGCAGGCGGAGTCAAGCGTGCCTTGCGTTTCCTGAAGGGCGCCACGCGAAGCATGAATCCCCGCGACTATGCCTCCCCGAAGGTCCGCGAGTCCTGTGCTATGGCGGAGCGTCACGGCTACAAATGGATGTGGAACGATACTTGCTGTATCGACAAGTCAAGCAGCTCCGACCTCTCTGAAGCTATCAACTCCATGTACCAATACTACTCACTCGCTGAGGTGTGTTATGCCTTTTTGGAGGATGTACCAAGCGACGGGATGTCTATCGGGGACTATTCCGCGTTCAGGAATAGCCGGTGGCATAGGCGGGGCTGGACCCTGCAAGAGCTCGTCGCCCCGTCTTTTCTTATCTTCCTCTCGCAAGACTGGGAGGTGCTGGGTACAAAGACGGACTTGGCGGACGTCTTACAGACAGCAACTGGGATCCCTGCTTCCGTTCTACGGAAGGAGACCGACCTCGCAAGCATCAGCGTCATTGAGCGCATGGCGTGGGCTTCCAAGCGGGAAACGACACGGGTGGAAGACGAGGCGTACTGCCTGATGGGCATCTTCTCTATTAACATGACCACTCTCTACGGCGAGGGACGACAGGCATTCTACAGACTACAGGAGAAGATCATGAAGCGGTCGGTAGACACCTCACTGTTTCTTTGGGGCAAGCGTGATCTCCTCGCATGGCACTTCGACTTCGGGCTAGGCGTTCACAAGGACTCCATCAATAATTACGACGAGCTCTTTCACAGCGACACTAGCTCCTATCTTCTGGCGAACTCTCCTCGAGACTTTGTTGGGGCCACTACCTTTGTGTATGCGCCCCCTACCCTTCCAAGGAAGGCTCTCGATGCTGTGGTATGCTGACCATATCATTTCGTTATGCTCATGCTCATGGCGCCTTAGCAGAGAGAACTTCCAGTGCCCAATCCACCAAATCCGAAGGCCGTTCGAGTGCCCGAATTTACGATCACGCCATACGGCGTGCGCGCATTCCTCCCTGTCATTGAGACCTCTCTCTTCCTCGTTGCGATCCCGTTCTGGCTTCAGTCCACCGTACTTTCACCTGTTGGCCTCATCCTCGTGCCGTGCACCAGTTTTTCCCATCCATCGCGCACCCTCTACCACACAGGATGGCACAACGGATGGGCGATCCAACGCCTGATCCTCTTTGAAGGAACCACCAACGCCCTTCTCGTCGAGCCCGGGCGCCCTGTTACACCCGAATGGCGCGAGATTCACATCGCACATCGCCCGCCCCCGGACATTGCTGCCTCCGTCCCGCTGCACACTTTGACGGGCAGCAGCGTATCCTCTCCATTCCGGTTCACGAAGCAGGGGATGAGCTCGCTTTTCGAGCACGAGGGACGAAGACCCGCATGGGAACTCGAGGCCACCGGCAACTTCTCGGAGCACCGCAAAGGTCAGCTGTCCCAGCCTATCGTTTTGACGTTCAAGCAGCAGCACTACGCACTTGACGTCACTGACCGCATTGTCGTGCTCCTTGGCCTCTGTACCGGCCCCCACAGCTCGAACTCGACATCCGGCTCGTCGACGTCGAACCAGAGGCAGTCTGTGCAGCACTGGGCGACCGTCCGGTTCTACCATGTCGGGGAACGACCGCCTCTCGAGCATCTGGGGCACGCGTGCCCTGCGGACCACGTCTGTGCGTGGGACGGGCGCGCGAGGACATTCAGGGACACGGAGGCGTTGCTGGACCGCCACTCGCTCACGCTCTCGTTCGTGCCTTGTCCAATCAACCCAGGCGTGACGCTGGTCGTTGGAATGGTGTATAAGGGGGAGTGGAAGGGGTAGAGGTGACATATCTCTGTATGTTAATTTGTGAGGTGCGAGGATTTGTTTATAGTATTCGTTTAGCTCGGTTTGACTGACTCCGGGCAAAGTCGTGCTCTACTGATGCTTTGTGGCCTTGCCGTCTTCGAATTCGAGCTTAGCTTTGTTAAGTATGGAACCAAATTTGATAAGTCGCTCGCCTTCGATCTGAATATAGCCGTAACAGTTTGTTCAACATTATCAGACTATTCAATCTGTCGGATGCGCAGCTGATGATCCAGTTTTAAGGGGGGCAACATAGCGCAGTCTGCAGTTCCTGACATTGACTGTGATCAGGTATGAACCGTGTCGAAACGCTGAGTCCATTCTGAATAAAGGTGTCGCTTCCCCCTCTCTTGTCCTCCCTGTGCTACTATTCTCCATCCCTATTCTGGTGCGTAGACCTTTCTCTGAAGACCCCCCCTCCTGTTTATGCCAGAGGGCTCTGTGTCAGATTCACTGAAGCTTTTTCGCCTCGTATGCCCAGGCGTCTGCTACAGAACTGCTGCCATGTGGTTACTAAGCACCGACCGTGCTGAGCTCCACCACTTCCCTCCCCGAGGCCATCATCGGCTGTTATGCCATCCTATCCCACACTTGGGGCAACAACGAGCAGAGGTTCCAGGAGACGCAGGTCCTTCACAACTGGTGCAAGAGGACCGGCAAAAATCCTCGCGATTTCTCATCGGAGAAGGTCCGCCAATGCTGCATCCTCGCGGAGCGTCACGGGTACCAGTGGATTTGGGACGACACCTGTTGCATCGACAAGACGAGTAGCTCCGAACTGTCGGAAGCTATCAACTCGATGTTCCCCTGGTACTCCTGCGCAGAAGCGTGCTTTGCGTTCCTAGCGGAGGTTGAGAGCAACTGCCAGCTGGATGCGCCGATGTCAGCGTTCCGGACGGCGCGCTGGCACTCACGTGGATGGACGCTCCAGGAGCTCATTGCGCCCACTGTGGTCATCTTCGTCTCACGAGACTGGCAGACCATCGGGAATAAGGTGGAGCTTGCGTCGCTCCTTCAGGAGGTCACGGGCGTGTTCTCACGGGTGCTTACGCACGAAGTGCATTGCTCGACCGTCAGCGTCGCTGAGCGCATGTTGTGGGCGTCGAAAAGGAGCACGACGCGCGTCGAGGACGAGGCATACTGCCTCATGGACCTCTTCAATGTCAATATGCCCACGATCTACGGGGAAGGACGACAGGCGTTCCGACGCCTCCAGCAAGAGATAATGAAGCGGTCTTTCGACACGAGCCTGTTCGCCTGGGGGGCTTGTACACGCCTACACATCGTCACGCCAGTGATGCCGAAGGAGATCTACCGCTTCCTGAACACGTCCTCGCAGCATCATGTCTACCGACTCGCCGACTCGCCGAAACGCTTCCTGAAGCCGTGGGGCCGGACTATACGTTATACACCGTCCGCGAACGACCCATTGCAACCGTATATTGGCCATCAAGGGGTCACGGATGCAGTACGTGATCATCTTCGAGGAGAATAAGAATGCTGACACCACCATCGCAGAACCAACCCGATGGTACTGGGGCGCGCACTCAATCACCACCGGGGCCTTTTGGTCCAATGGAACTGCCTATGTTCTCAGTCACCAGCTACGGGCTCAAGTGTCGCTTCCCGATCATCGAGTCTGACCGGCTCACCGTTGTCGTGCTCTTGTGCGATAACAACAGAGAACACATCGGGCTCTTCCTCCATCCGTCGAGTGACACTCTGAGGGATCCCTCGCGGAGGAGATACAACATCGGACACGGCTTCCGAACCGCGTCGAAATATGTCGGCTTCGCACGTGTCGTCTCTCTCGGCAACGACTTTTACAACCTGCGTCTTAGGGGAAAGCCCGTCACGGCTGAATGGCGAGATGTCTTCATCGCTGACAGCCCGCCGCCGACCAAAACAGACGTCGCCTCCACACTCTGCTCCCGACTGCACTCCATTGCTCCCGCCCCACCATTCCGCTTCCCGCACTGGCTTATCGGCAGGCTGGCGCTCGTGGGGATGGAGCTTCAGACTCTGAATGTGGAGGGTGCCCCCGCCGACGGGGTGCCGTTCCGCATGACAGCGACGTTCGAGGACGTGAACGTAGATGAAGGTCTCTGTCTCATCCTCGGGACGTGCACGCAGTCACAGGACGGCCCGGCGCACTGGGCGAGGGCGATCATACCACAGTGCATCGCGTCTTCGGCTCCAGAATCGCACGACTGCCGCGAGCACCACATTCGTGCGTGGCGGGGCGGGGCGAAGGACTTTGGAGACGGAGAGCGCATCGTGCGGCTGTCGTTCTCGCGATGTACACTGACGCCTGCGCACACCTTGGTCGTACATATCGAGCTCGAGGGGTGTGTGTACAGCGCCCTGAAAGAAGGGAAGAACGTCGTGCTTCCGTCACGGCCGCCGCCCGGGTATTGGGCTGGGAGCAGTCTTGTTGGCTCGCGCGCATTACTCCAGTCGGGTTTATAGATGCAGCTACAGCTGGCGATGTTCATGTGAGCCAGTTGAACAAGCATCTCGGACTGCATCTAGGACTGAAATGTACAAACCACTATGTATCAGTGACCTGGAGGCGTGGTATTGGACATTGATCGGTTACCGTGCACGTCGGCCCAAGGAACCACGACCCTGCCTAATTCTCGAACAAGTATCGCTCCTACTCGCTTCGCATTTGTCGTCCGATGACTATTATCTGGTCGCCCCGAAGTCGTTAAGCACTTTGATGTTCGCTGCCTTCTTCCGCCCCATTGCACTGTCACTATTTCATCTGTTCCTCGCTCTGGTCTTTTGGCATTGACTAATGTGGATTTAGCACACGACGGCGCAACGTGAACTTTGTGTGTCTGATTTGTGATATTTTCTGGCAGCAGGTGAGTTGGAGGGAGGGGAAGACTCGTCGCAATTGGCCCGTGGCTGGCAGACAGTCTCCCATGTTCCATGCGCGACCGTCATCTTGCACGCACGCGGTTCTGATCAATGTTGGGAACCCTGCTTCCCCTTCCCCTCAGGTTCCATATCTCAAAAGCTGGAGCCGTGTGTACGTATCATTCATCCAAGGTTCTTCCATAACTAAAACCTTATTGAAGAATGGCATTGACGTGGACTCTCTCAATCTCCGCACTGATAGTTTGATCCATAACAGCCTCGCGCGACTATTCTACGAGGGCCAAACTTCCCAACCTCCCATGCACTCCATGCCACCAATGACGCCTGCCTGTTACATGCATTGAAACGCAGTCCGCTCTCACGACCCAGCATTCATACAGCTCAACAGTCCAACCTCATTGGTAGGCTGAATCCCCCCCAAAATTCCTTAATATTGATTTCTTAAAACGCATGTGGTAGCACCGTCGCAATGTGGTTGCTCAGTACGGACCGCGCTGAGCTCCACCACTTCCCCTCGCCCTCCGCCGTCACAGGGAGCTATGTGACTTTATCTCACACCTGGAGCGACCACGAGCAGACTTTCCAGGAGACCCAAGCCCTCCGCGAGAAGTGCAAGAATACCAGCCAAAGCCCTCGCGATGTCTCCTCCGATAAGGTTCGCGAATCCTGCATCCTCGCTGAACGTCATGGGTTCCGATGGATATGGAACGACACCTGCTGCATAGACAAGACAAGCAGCACCGAACTCTCAGAGGCGATCAACTCGATGTTCCTCTGGTACTCACTCGCGGAGGTTTGCTTCGCATATTTGGGGGACGTGGACAGTGACTGTCAGCTGGATGCGCCAGACTCGGCGTTCCGGACCGCGCGGTGGCATACGCGCGGATGGACCCTGCAGGAGCTTATCGTGCCCTTCCTCGTCATCTTCGTCTCGCGGGACTGGAAGACAATCAGGAACAAACGGGAGCTCGCTCCGCTCCTCGAAGAGATCACGGGCGTGCGACAGCAAGTGCTCACTGGCAAAGCCCACTACTCATTGGCCAGCGTCGCCGAGCGCATGTCGTGGGCATCGGAACGGAACACCACACGAGTAGAAGACGAGGCGTACTGTCTCATGGGTTTGTTCAACGTTCACATGCCAACAATCTACGGGGAAGGAGGGCAGGCGTTCCAGCGGCTCCAGCAAGAGATCATGAAGCAGTCGATCGACACGAGTCTGTTCGCTTGGGACGACTGGGTCGATTCCGACCACGCTATACTGGTGGACCTGCAAGCTGTTTACCAAAATTTTGAGACATCGTCGGACAGCGAATTTTACCTCCTCGCGGACTCGCCAAGGAGTTTCCGAAAGCCGTTTGGAGGGCGGACAGTACGCTACACGCCATCTGTCACTGACCCGCTCCAACCATACCTTGACTGGCAATGGGAGAGGGACACTGTACGTAGTAAACTCTGAAAATTCCGAGGGGCGCTAACAAATCATATCCATCGTAAGGAACAACCAAAGAGTCAGGTTCGCAGACAGTCCGGGCCTTTCGGTCAAATAGAGCTTCCCAAATTCTCGTTCACGCACTACGGCGTCGAGTGCCGCTTCCCGATCATCGAGTCCGATAGCCTCACCATTGCCGTCCTTCTGTGCGACACCGGCCGCGAACATATCGGGCTCCTCCTCTGCCCCTCAAACGACCCCGTCCAAGATCCTTCTCGGAAGAAGTATCATGCGGCGTACTGCTTCCGGCGCCATGAATCCACATATAGTATCGGATCCTTCCGCCTCATCTCCCTCGGGAACGACTTCTACAAGTTGACTCTGCGTCTGAACGGAGGTGTGAAGACAGTCACGGCGGAATGGCGCGATATCGTCATCGCAGACAGTCCTCCGCCTATGACGAAGGATGTCGTGCCGAGCCACCGCTGTTTTCCGCTGCACTCCATCGAACCTGCCCCGCCTTTCCGCATCCCGCACTGGATGATTGGAAAGCTAACGCAAATGCGGCTGGAGCTGCAGCCGCTCCGCATGCTGCCAGTGTGGGGCCCCGTCGTCGGGAAGCCACTTCTCGTAGTGGCGAATTTCGTCGACCGCGTAGCGACAGAAGGCATCCTCCTGATCCTCGGCACATGCATGCAATCACGTCCCCCGACGCACTGGGCGAAGGCGGTCGTGTTCTGTCACGACACGTGGAGCAATTTCCGGAACTACTCGCATAACTGTGCCATGCACCACGTCGCGGCCTGGCCGGCCTGGACGAAGGACTTCGGGGATGCCGAGCGGATGGTCCGACTGTCGTTCTCGCGCTGCACCCTCACATCGGAGCACACCTTGGTTGTCCATATCCAGCTTGAAGGCCACGTGTATGGTGCGATGAAGAAGCAGACCAACGTCGAATTTCCATCGCGCGAAGCTCTTGGACTTGTCCCATACTCGGAGACGCATGATGGCCAGCCTCAGCGCGCGCTGCAGGCGTCCACAGAGTCTCACTCCCCCGACACGTACCAGAAGTGACGGTAGTCTCTCGCGGACGCCTGCAAGCAGCGCATTCTAGCATTCAGGTAGATAATCTCTGAAGCTTTGTACATACCAGGACACTTGTCAAATTATAAAAACAACTTCTACGCACGGCCGAGTTTCGGAGACCGAGGGATCTCTGGCTTGGATGGTGAAACCACGCCTGGCCTGTCCAAGACCATCCTCTCGCACCACTGTTCCATCGGGACGGTAGCAGTCAACAAAGCCGATTCGCATGTGCGAGACCCAGTCAGCAATGTGGGATCTGGATCCGCTCACCTCGAGACACACTCATTCAACATCGCCATCACCGCTGCCCTGTCTTCCAATCAAGGCCAAGACCTCACAATTCTACTGCAGACAATTGGAACACGACGACTCGCCTGGTGGTTGCAGTCAGTCATCCATCTCTGAAGCACCTGGTACGACCCGAGGGCAGCCCCACAACAATGCACCATAATCGGATCCTATGGCATACTTGAGAGAAAATTCGTTGCTGTCTTGTTCCAAGTGCTGTGGTCCGGCGAGTCGGATGTGGGCGAAAACGAGTGTTTTGCAAAAGACATCAGAACTCGACATGAGAGCTACAGAGAGAGGTCAAGATGTGCGAAAATTATCATGACCAAGTGTCGCATTGGAACACTGAGAGGGTGGGAGGGAGGAAAGAGGGATAAAATGCAGATTGGCCGAGCGTCTCCCAGAAAATTGGCATTCAGGACAACCTTGAAGGTCATCTACAGACTACGTCCAGAGCGAATACCAATCCTGCGGGAGATCCAGCACATGCACGATGCTACCATGGCATGAGGCTCTCACGTCGCGATCAGCGTCTCGGTATATAAATCGTCGCCTCGGATTTATAGTTGGTCTTTCTCTTCTCTCACCACTTTCTCAACTTCTCGTGCCCCAACAGACCTGCTGTCCACTCGGTTCGTTGTCTACAGCCACCTATGCTGATTACTCTTATGTTTACGTCGCAGAATCTCCAAAATGTGGCTCTTGAGCACTGACCGCCCAGAGCTCGACATCCCCCGATGCCGTGACTGGCTGATACGCGATCCTGTCCCACACCTGGGGCGATCACGAGCAGACGTCGCAAGAGACGCGGGCCTCCTGGGAGAAGTGCAAGAATACGGGCAAAAATCCTGCGATCTGGCCTCCGATAAGGTTCGCGAGTCGTGCATCGTTGCGGAAGGACATGGATACAAGTAGATTTGGAACGATACATGCTGCATCGACAAGACGAGCAGTACCGAACTCTCAGAGGCGATCAACTCGACGTTCGCCTCCTATTCTCGCGCGGAGGTATGTTTCGCGTACCAGGGGGACGTTGAGAGCGACTGCGACTTGCATGCGGAGGGCTCGGCTTTCAGGAAGGCGCGGTGGCACACGCGCAGGTGGCCGCTGCAGGACCTCATCGCACCCTTCCTCGTCATCTTCGTGTCTCGGGACTGGAAGACCATCGGGAACAAACGGGGGCTTACGCCGTTGCTGGAGCAGATCACAGGCGTTCGGCGGCAAGTGCTCACGAGCGAGATGCACTACTCCGTTGCCAGCATCGCCGAGCGTATGTCGTGGGCGTCAGAACGGAGCACGACGTGCGTGGAGGATGAGGCGTACTGTCTCATGGGCCTGTTCAATGTCCATATGCCGATGATCTACGGAGAGGTACGACAGGCGTTCCAGCGGCTCTAGCAGAAGATCATGAAGCAGTCGATCGACACGAGTCTGTTTGCTTGGGACGACTGGGTCAACTCTGACCCCCTACGCCGCTGGAGCTGCAGGAAGTTTATGAGGGCTTCGAGAAGTCCTGTCGTAACGAATTCTATCTCCTCCCAGACTCGCCTAGGGTTTTCCGCAAGCCCTTCGGTGGGCAGACCGTTCGTTATACTCTGTCTGTCAAGGACCTGCTTCAGCCATATCTTGACTGCCAATGGGATATAAAGACAGTACGTACCCGCCTTCCGAAGTGGTAACGGCACTGATCAATTACAAGCAGGGTGAACGAGGGCTAAAACATTAGGCCCACCGACGCTTTGGCCCGTTTGGCCGAATCGAGCTGCCCAAGTTCTCGTTCACGCACTCTGGTGCCCAGTGCCGCTTCCCGATCATCGAGTCCGATGGCCTCACCATTGCCGTCCTGCTGTGCAACACCGGCTGCGAACACATCGGGCTCCTCTGTCCATCAAACGATCCCGTCTAGGACCCGTCCCGTAAGAAATACCATACCGCATACTGCTTCTAGAGCCCCGGTTCGACATCGAACATCGACTCTTTCCCCCTCATCTCCCTCGGCAGCTACTTCTACAACCTCACGCTGCGCCTGTACGACGGCGTGAAGACGGTCTCGGCAAAGTGGCGCGACATCTTCATCGCGGACAGGCCACCGCCGACCAGGAAGGACGCCGCGCCGAGCCACCTCTGCTTCCCTCTCCACTCCCTCTGCTTCCCTCTCCACTCCCTCGAGCCTGTTCCGCCTTTCCGCATTCCGCATTCCGCACTGGCTCGTCGGCCGCGTGGCGCGAATGGGTCTCGCGCTGCAGCCGCTCGACAGGCGGAGTCTTCCTGCTGCTGGGAAGCCCCTTCTTGTGGTGACGAAATTCGTCGACTTCGTGGAGATTGAGAAGGTCTTCGTGGTTCTCGGCACGTGCATGCAGTCTCCTCGCTCACAGGCCCCGACGCATTGGGCGAAGGCGTTGGTGTTCTTTGAGGACACCTGGGACGATGGTGCGGACTACTCGCACGATTGTGGGGAGCACCACGTCGCCGCGTGGCCGGACTGGACGAAGGACTTCCGAGACGCTGAACGGATGGTCTGACTGTCGTTCTCGCAGTGCACCCTGGCGCCCGAGCACACCTTGGTCGTCCATGTTGAACTTGGGGGGCATGTTTACGATGCTATGAAGAGGCGGAAAAACGTCGAGTTTCTGTCGCAGCAGCTTGTGGGCTCAATCCATTGGGGCCTGGAGACGCACTGTGACGTCAAGCCTGGCGCGTCATCTCCTCCCTGCCACCCATCCCATGCCAGGAATCCCACACAGGTTCTCATAGGTAGCACCTTCTCGCGGGGGTTGGGAAACCGCCGTCTTGCCTTACATGGGGATGATAGATAGGCCTCTAAACGTTCATCTCGCATCTCCACGCGATGGAATTCACCGTTGACAAGGTGCCCATGCTACGAACTCCTGGCAAAAACCGTTTTCTAGCTGTGTTCCTCTCGGTAACCATAGTACGCACACGATGTCCAGCATCTCCTTCCATCGATTACATCTGTCCAGTATCGCGTCCCTTCGCCCGCTGTGGCTTCCGGCTTCGGATGACTACACTTGCGACCACAGCTTTGGCCTCATCGTCATCGTTACCCGGTTCTGTATCAGCCTGCCCTGCCACTCCGTTCCCTACAATTCCTCGATACGCTACGTCCCACGCGAACGCGGTCTCAGCTGGATAGTCGCCAGTCGGCATATTTATTTGAATGAGCAAGCACGGTCAATTATAGCCAACAGCGCTCACCATCTACAAAGTCTGAACGTTGCCCCGCCGCGGGGTCACGCTCCACCACCGAACCGCGCCAGTTGGATGCCAAATCGACGATTTTCGTAGGCGCATGCGCTACATCATCATACACATACAGCGAGTGGAAGGTACCTCACCGACACGTCTGATGCAGGAGAGAAGGGGACGGGTTGGACTGCGCGCGGACACGTATTAGCTCAGGTTCTTTCAAGGATCAAACCTTGACGGCGGGCCAAGGTGACTCGAGAAAGATGAGCTGGTATCATTGAAACATGCACTGGGGAGTGTTTGCGCTTGTTACTTCTGCCCGTTTCGAAGGGCTTCGAAACTGCATGCAAAGCTTTCAGCAACGTCCTTGTTGTAAACTTTGAGGAGCCTGGTCGCTGCACGCACCGCGGTATCCTCACCGGATGTGTAAAGCCGATTTCAAAGACACTACATGTGAAAGGGAGTGAAGGATTGGGCTTTCGGAATCAAGTCTGTATACGCTCCTGGATATCGCCCCTCAACCAGAGACGGCGGTGAGTAGGAGCCTGGAGCCAAGCTCATCAGTAATTCCCCGATTATCTGAACGTCTGAAAAGTCTAGCGCCCGGGCGTCTAAGAGCTCGAAAACAAACATCGACTTACCTTGGATGGCACGCCCTCCGCGATAGCAAAATTCATTATGTACCAGGTTGCCTTGCTTCCCCAGAAGGACCAGAGAGTGCGCGAGAGTGGCGCGTGGCTGGCACAATCGTTGAGTGCTTGTACCCGGCTCGCACGGGCGCGCATGGTCGGCGCCGCCATTGCCAGCAACGCTGGCGGCTGTGCTCCTGATTTAGGACCGGGAGGGTGTTGCCTGGGTGTTGCAGAAGGTTTCCGAGCAATCTGAGCGAGTTTCGCGTTTGTTGCTTCACGGTAAGTATGGTTTTCAAAAATGTCTGAAAGCCGGTTTTGGGTGTCTGAACACCGATGCTCTGAAAGGTCTGAATCATGTCTGATTCGGTCTGAAAGCGTCTGAATCATCTGAATCAGACCTTTTCAGACCCAATCAGAGATTTGATAAATTACTGATGCCTAAAGCTACAGTGATCGGATATGCTTCTGCACATTGACTTGTGATGCCTACGTCTGGAGGTCGGAGGTTTTTCCGGTTTCAGGTCGTGAAGCTGGATCTCCGGTTTCTGTTCACCGTATCCGAATGCATGAAAGATCCTCGTAGGCCTATCCCTCTGCTTGAACATGAATTGGGACACACATGGAGCTACTTCTCCGATCGGCAGCCTGTCACCTGCCAGACACAGGTTCTCAGCTTCCGGGGGAACTCCCGTTGTGATTTGTGCCCATTCTCATGGATTGATGCTCATCTACTCGTTTAAGGCCAGGACGATCGCCCGGGGAACTCCGCATTGGTGATGCGCACATCCACTTACTCAGTATCGCAGTCCAATCCACTGACAAGTTGACCTCCACTAAAACTTCACCGTGATTTTCGCATTCGCAGATGCTGTCATCTTCTGATCGCTGTCTCAGCATATAAATCAGCGCCTCGGACGTGACACCTTTCCCCTACTCCGAGTCTCCAACTCGCGTCGCACCCCAGCTACTGTCAACCCTTTCTACAGGTATCGGTACGCAGACCTCTTCTCTATGCACTCCTGTTCTGATTTCTGTTGAAGGTATCGAGGATGTATGGGAGACGCAGCGCGGGGCGACTGCGTGGATTGAAGTCCAAAGCGCTCGCAGCGGGAGTGCCTAGAGCGCGGCGTTCAGTACGAGTGATACCAAATCGGGTATATTTCCCATTCCGGACGAGCGCAGCCGTCTGCATTCCTTTTCGTGTTAAAACTGTATAGTTCTTGCTTACTTATTATTTCGTTCCTTTAGACGTCTGAACTAACGAGCCTAGTACACCGTATTTGTAGATATTTGCATACGGGACTCCGGGGCATCAGCGGATTGTCTGCGCCGGTCACCTCACACGTTCTATTCCCGAGACCGTGTGAGGACTAACGCGTTTCGCGCACAGATAACCATCCGTCGGCCTTTCGCAACCTTAAAAATTTCTGTTACGCTTCCTCGCAGAATTGCCGCGATGTGGCTTCTGAGCACCGACCGCGCCGAGCTCCATCACTTCCCTTCCCCCGACGCCGTGAATGGCGGCTATGCCACACTATCGCACACCTGGGGCGACCACGAGCAGACGTTCCAGGATACACAGACCCTGCGCGAGCATTGCGAAGGTACCGGCGAAAATTCTCGCGATCTTTCATCCGATAAGGTTCGCGAGTCGTGCATCCTCGCGGAACGTTACGGATACAAGTGGATATGGGACGACACCTGCTGCATCGACAAGACGAGCAGCACCGAACTCTCGGAGGCGATAAACTCGATGTTCGTGTGGTACTCGTGCGCCGAGGTGTGCTTCGCATATCTTGTCGACGTCGAGAGCGACTGCCAACTGCACGCGGAGGACTCGGCTTTTCGGACGGCGCGGTGGCATTCACGTGGATGGACGTTGCAGGAGCTCATCGCTCCCTTCCTCGTGATCTTCGCGTCGCGAGACTGGAAGATTATAGGAACCAAGCGAAAACTGGCGCTGCTCCTCGAGGAGATCACAGGTGTGCGGGTGCAGGTGCTTACAGGCGAGGACCACTACTCCATGGCCAGCGCGGCCGAGCGCATGTCGTGGGCGTCGGAACGGAGTACGATGCGAGTAGAAGATGAGGCGTACTGCCTCATGGGGCTATTCAACGTCAACATGCCTACAATCTATGGGGAGGGGCGTCAGGCATTCCGGCGCCTTCAGCTCGAGATTATGAAGCAATTTGTCGATATGAGCTTGTTTGCTTGGGGTGATTGGCTCAGCACACTCGCAGATGACGCGACCCCACTGGAGTTGCAAAAGATTTACAAGACTCATTATCCATTCCTTCCTCTTGAATTTTACTTCCTGGCAGACTCGCCGACGTGGTTTTCCCGCAAGCGATTTGGACGGGTTGTGCGGTATATGCCATCTGTCAAGGACCCGCTCCAGCCATACCTTGACTGGCAATGGGGGAGGAACACTGTACGTAGTGATCCATCTCTGAAGCTTGTCAGGAATTCACGCAAGTGATCGGAACAGAGGAACCGCAGCAAGTCCGGCCCATTTGGTCGAATAGAGCTACCCAAATTCACATTCACCCACTACGGTGTCGAATGCCGCCTTCCAATCATCAAATCTGGTGGGCTCACCATTGCCGTCCTTCTATGCGACACTGGCCGTGAATATATCGGACTCCTCCTCTGTCCATCGAACGACCCTGTCCAGGACCCGTCTCGAGAGAAATATCATACGGCCTACAGCTTCCGCAACCATCCAACCAAGAGTATCGTATCGTTGCGTCTCATCTTGCTCGGTAACGACTTCTACAACCTTACTCTGCGCCTGAATGGCGGCGTGAAGACGGTCACGGCCAAATGGCGCGACATCTTGCTCGCAGACAGTCCGCCGCCGATCAGAAAGGACATCGCGCCGAGCCATCGTTGTTTCTCACTCCATTCTATCGAACCGGCCCCGCCTTTCCGCATTCCACACTGGCTCGTCGGCAGGTTGATGCAAATGGGGCTCGAGTTGAGGTGGGTAAAGATGCTCAGCTCTTCCGACCCGTTTCTTGTGGCGGCGCATTTCGTGGACGGCGTGGCATCAGAGAGCGTCGACGTACTCCTGGGTACCTGCAGGCAATCTCGTACCCCGACGTACTGGGCGAAGGCGTCGATCTAGTTCCGAGGCACCCGGGTTGGTGACAACGATGGCTTGCATGACTGTCGAGTACACCACATCGCGACTTGGCCGGATTGGACGAAGGACTTCGGAGACGCGAGGCGGACAGTCCGATTGTCGTTTTCGCGCTGCACTCTGGCACCCGAGCACACCTTTGTCGTTCACATTGAGCTTGAGGGCCTCATCTACGATGTCATAAAGAAGCGGAAGAACGTCGTGCTCCCGTCACTCGAGGACCTTGGACTCGGTTTGGGGTCGCACACAGTGGGGCCCAGCGTGTTGTCCTCTCTCTCTGACAGTTACGCCACGCGTCCTTGGAGTCCCGCATGGGAGTCTGCCAACGAAAACTCCGAACATACGGTAGGGAACCTTGGACGCATCTGACACGAGGATGAACCTTGATGGCGCGCGTGCATGCCATGGGTCACATCTATGATCTCAATTGCCCACGGCCCTCATCTCGCCGCACTATCCTCGCAATAACCACTCAGCGTATGTCTCATTCTAGTATGCTGACTTTTGATATTTTCTTCGCCGCTTTTCGGCAGTCGTGGCCCTCCATAGCATTGACCTTTCTAACCCCCCAGTATCACCCCGTCATGCACTTTCCAATCTGCTTCAACACCCATTTCTGTCTCCTTTGCTCGTTCACGAAACACTCATCACAGCGACATATGATAATACTTGTACACGACTGGACGGATAGGGTAGCAGGCTTACTGCCTCTCGACGTTCCGTGGTCTTGGCACAAATAACCCAGTACACTTTTGTGTTTGTTTACGACAAGCCGCCTATGTGTACTTTGAACTGGATCATATTCTACTGTAATTGCATGCAGACCGTAAGCGTATGAATAATGAGTTCAGGACGTTTATCATGAGATAGGTAAGACGCAATGGCTGCTGGCCGGAATGCTCACCTGTCAAACTCAAGGTTCCATTATGCGAGAGCTCGTCCACGCTGGATGGCCGAGCTTGCATGAATAGACTGATCGTCCTGAGGGGCATTTCCTGGCGCGCTGAGTCTATGGCGCTGTATGGCTTCGATCGACGAGGACCTCGGCGATGGTGGAAGAATACGATGGCGGATATCGTGTCGAGGAGCACGACGCCTGCGATGATACCACCTATGATCGCCCCCGTTTGCGCTGTCCGCCGATGGGAGTTTTACACGGCGTCTCCATTCCCGTGCTCAGTGCCAGTCTGAGTACGGCTGCCTAGCTCTGACGGATTCCGCAACTTGGATGCCTCTGTCTTAGTCCTATTGCTGGATGCTATGATCTTCTTATTCTCTGGCCCGCTAGACCACGTCAATTCAACTTCAACCAGATCGCGGAGGGACTTCTGAAGCTTCCGAGGAGCCCAAACTTACAGGGACTCAGATTGTCAAAGAACTTGACCCAGACCCGCACGGCGATCATCGTCTTCCCCCTGCGCCCGCTCCTCTAGAACTAGTTATCTGACATTTATGCGAGACTACTACCCGATGAAATAACGACCGGGTTGTTGCGAGGACAAGTATGTTACGTCCAGGAAGAGTGTGCGCTCCTTCATTATCTGGCATGCGGCAGTAGGGCGGAAAGTCGGCGATGCACGAGGTTGGCAACATGTCCCGCACAGCCCGGACTCAAGTAAGTTCTCTTCTTCCATCCACGTTTTGGGGCCCAGTCTCTACCAGTGGATGATGGTCGGTATCAGTTGACCGTCTTCCCAAGCAATCGGATTTGTGCCCAGATAGGCAATCCGTCGACGCGTTACCGTGAGTTCGCCATCACGGTGCTCAGCACATGGCCGCCTTCTATGCCGCTGGAAGTCATCACCGGTCTCCGCCTCCAGGACGGCCTTGCGTCCTATGGGTAGCTCAAGGGTCTCGTAATGTACTTAAGTAGTGTCAGACTTGGCATTGAGCACGCCACCTCACCACTCTCCATTCACCCCCTCCCTTGCTAGTGTCGCCTTGTTTGACGCTCTGCATCCACTACCGGTTCTTTGCCAATCTAGGTGTCGGTGGCTGGGGATGGTACGTGGATCATCTTCGAATGACTCCAGCAGTCCTAGCCATTCAATCCGTTTGCGATAGATCCACGGTAGTCGATGTGGTTGCTCAGTACCGATCGCGCCGAACTATGCTACTTCTCCTCTCCGGAGAACGTCACGGGCGGGTACGCGATCCTTTCTCATACCTGGGGCGACAACGAAGAGACGTTCCAGACCATCCAAGACCTGACCAGGCGGTACAGCCGAAGAACGCGGGAGAGTCCCCGAAGCTCCGGCTTCGTTCGCTCGAAGGTCGTCCGATCGTGTGTCCTCGCACAGGAGCAAGGGTACCGGTGGATATGGAACGACACGTGCTGCATCGACAAGACGAACAGCGCCGAGCTCGCGGAAGCAATCAAGTCGATGTTCCGCTGGTACTCCTGTGCAGAGGTCTGCTTCGCGTACCTCGCGGACGTGCCAAGCGGCTGCGAGCTGGCTGCGACGGGATCGGCGTTCAGGAATTCGCGGTGGCACTCGCGCGGGTGGACCCTGCAGGAGCTCATCGCGCCCTCGCGCCTCCTCTTCGTGTCCAAAGACTGGAGGATCATCGGAGACAAGTCGCAGCTCGCGTTACTTCTTGAAGACCTGACCGGTGTGTGGTCGAAGGTCCTCACCCACGAGGTACACTACGCCGCTGCGAGCGTCGCCCAGCGGATGTCATGGGCGTCGAAACGGAGCACGTCGCGCGAGGAGGACGAGGCATACTGTCTTATGGGTCTCTTCAACGTGAACATGCCCACCATGTACGGGGAGGGACGTCAGGCCTTCCAGCGTCTCCAGCACGAGATCATGAAGCAGTCCTGCGACACAAGCCTGTTCGCTTGGGGCTCTTTTATCGACTCGGAATTTGAGAACGTCATTCCGCTGGACGCGGGAGAGATCCATCCGCGCTTTTACATGCCCTTTCAGAACCAACTCTATCTCCTCGCTCCCTCGCCGAAATCCTTTTCCCCGACGCCATTCAGGGCGCAGTTTGTACGACACACGTCGCTCCAAAGGAGCATTTTGCTGCAATCCCGTGGCAAGCGACGGAAGGAAACGCATGTGCGTGCCGGTGCTTCTCACGGGCAAGGAAATCGGAGTAGCTGACGGCTCATGTTGCTTAGAGCAAACCAGATCCCAGAGTCCAGCGATATCCATTTGGTCGCGGCTCCCCCCGGTTTTCAGCGACAAACGACGGGGTTAAATTTCGCTTCCCGCTGATCAGGTCCCGCGGACTCACGATTGCGGTCCTGTGGTCCGACACAGGTCGCGAACACATCGGACTCCTTCTCCACGACGACCACCGGTCCAAAGACTCCCTCCATGATCCATCATCCCAACAGAAGTACAATACGGGATACTTCTTCGACCGAGGCAGCGGAGTGCGGCGTTTCAGCCGCCTCATTTCCCTCGGCAGGGACCTGTACAACCTGCGGATCAACGGGAAGGAGGTCAGGACCCCGAAGTGGGACGACATCCTCATCACGGAGAGCCCGCCGCCGACGAAGAAGAAAGTTGCGCCCAGCATCCTATACGCCCTCCACAGTATCGGCGGCAACGCGCCCAATCCACCTTTCCGCCTCCCGCTGTGGCTGATCGGCAGACTAGGCGCGTTGGGGATGGACCTGCAGCCGTTATTCCACCCAGTGCAGAGGCACTCGCTCTCGATGTCGGTGGAGTTCGTGGACACAACGAACATGGAGGGCATCCGCCTCGTGTTCGGGACGTGCGAACACTGCAGCTGGCCCGGGTCTGGAGGCCCGGGGAAAAAACGCCTGCGCTGGGCGAAGGCGATGCCTCTGTACCCAGATAGCTCGCACCAGCAGCAGAGCTACAACCATGTGTGCAGCAAGCACCACGTCCGCGATTGGCCGGGTCTCTCGAAGGACTTCGGAGATGCGAAGCGGACAGTCCGGCTCTCGTTCTTCCCCCAGCCGACGTCCTCGTACACGCTGGTCGTCCACATCCAGCTCGAGGGACGCATATACACGGGCATGAAAATGCGGAAGATCGTCGATTTTCCGCCCCGGGATCTGTCTGGAGTCCACTAGTAGGACCTTTAGGCCGCCCGCCGTTGCCTCTCCGAGTCCGAAGAATCCTCCTTGCACATATCGCCCTCGCCCATCTTCGCCCCGATCATCTTAGGCGCACCATAGACCACGACAGCGAAATTGGACATTGAATAGCTACCTATGGTAATGACTTGAACTGGAATTCTGGTTTCTTCGGGGGCCGGCAGAGATCGATGCCTGCCTGACGACGCGATTTCGGACGCCTGTCAGATGTAGGATATTCGTGAGGTTTTGCAGCTTTCTAGAATTCATCTGCGAAAGGAATGGTCGGGAATGTTGGTGTGATAGAGAGAGATCCTGAGCCAGAGACAGAAAGACGAACGTCGAGGAGGTCGAGGAGGGGGAGGAGGATCAAAGCGTCTCCGACTCTCACGGCGTTGGGCCCGACTGAACCGCTGACCGGTACTGACCGTTACTGACCTCCCCACTGACCTCGGTCTCGAGTCTCCCTCTATGTACGCTCTCGAAATCATTCATGAACTACCCATGGGCTCCTCGGGCCTAGCTTGTTCTTCTTTGGCCGCTCTCATATCGCCTTCATCTTGCACGCCTGGGTCAGTCACAATCGTACTCGGTTTCAAGTTCAACCGTTGGCCGTATCTTGTTCCTCAAGCTTGCAAGGCGTCGTGGTCAGCGAACATGTGACATTTTCCATCCACGCACTACGAGTGAATTTGTCCGACATTCAGGTTGGATCAGACATGTCGAGGTGCCAACAGGTGGTCGGTAGCTCCCTTTGCTCGCGCAACGTTGAAGGCTGAAACATTGGAGATGCACACCACGAAGTTCAAGGCGTGTCCTCCCAAACCTAAGGCTTCTCCCACAGTGTTTCTGATGGGGATATATGGTGTTGGAAGGGGAGATGGACTGGATGGGTCGAAGGGAGTCCCAGGGGAGCCGTTGATGGAAACCGAATGGTGCGTCACCATCATGTCCCGCCTTGGTATGCGCCTCACATAGTGTCTGTTTCGCTCTATCAAGAGGAAAACCATGCCCGTTCTATCCCTCTGGCGGAATACGGACCCACTTTTACCCCTTGCCACAATAATGAAGCTCTCTCGAAATGTCTGTCTGTAGGCCTGAAGCCGCTATATGCGCTCCAACTCGTAGGGGCGAATCAAGGGACATGCTGCACTTCCTTCCACCTGAGGACGGTGTGCTATTCGAGTTTATTCCAGGTTCTATGTCATTAATGCAACTCGCGACGGCACTGATGCAGACAGGCTTGAAGGAGCTATGGACATGGCCTCGGAGCCTTCCATACAGCCCGCATACATGACACTATGTGAGTGCCGCATTTTGTGTCGATGTCTATGAAGCTTGCGGGTTGAAGCTGTTGCCCCAGCTTGAGCCGCTACAAGATTCGTCGGGCCTTCCTGTGTCATTCCAGCTCCTAGTGTCCAACCAACAGAGCCTGCATTCGTCCCATATGGCGTTTCGGACTCCATCATCTTCTGCCAATGATACATGGCTGGTGACTTCCCGTGAACTGCTGCCCGCAACCGATCATTATCCCTCCATCTTGTCTGCCTCTTGTCCGCGACGGAGGTCTGCGATCACGGTTATTCCTACCTCAATGCTGCGTTGTCGTTATCCCCTTCCTTTCCTTTCTCCGCCCTTCAAATACAGGGAGACTGGCAGCTCGGGAAAAATGGACCTAGTAGCAAACAGTATTTGCATAGCTCTCGACGCTTGCTCAACGTTCAACGTCAACACCCAACCTGCGGCCGTCGTCCGCAGTCGGTCCCGCCGCGCCGCACCGGCTCCCGGTCGGGCCGAATCACTATCCTCGGGTCTCATTAATCTGTTCGAATGACTAGATATTCCCTTCAACACCCTTCCTCTTCCCTTTCACCGTCGTGAAGCACGCTTGCGATACGACATGTCTTTAGTCTAGTGACAGCTCATAAAGCGTCAAGGCCTCTCAGCCTTGATGAGAGGCCTGGGGCCGAACATAATCGACACCGTCTCGTACGATTAAGTACGAGTAAGTACTTAAGGCATTTCCTGAGGTCGGCGGGACCTGAATCGGGTATACCAGATCGTCGGGAGGCTTACGGGCGCCCATCTAGTGATCCAGACTCGGATTAATTCCGAGCCACCATCCCCTCCTCGCCAGATGCCAACGATTTCCAGTCTCGGCTCCCCAAAGCTCATTTGATTTCCAGACGGAGTCGTAGTTCTGCTGATGGCACAAGCAGGTATTTCCCAAAACGTCGCTCTTGCCGAACGCTCGGTACTTGGGTGAGTTGTGAACTTAACTGCTACTTACTTGCTGCATTGACTGATGACAGTGCGTGACAGGGCCACACAGGAAGCCGATGCCGCCACCCCGTCAAATCTCAGTATCGGGCCTGGTCTCGGGCCACGGGAATTGATCCAGCTGTTCGAGGATGTTGATGGCGACCGGCGTCCCTGGAGACTAAGCCATACAAGACTACACCCAGCGGCCGCAAGTAACACATCGGAAGGTTGGCCTTGGCACCTGCCAGCCGCGTTTACAGAGAGCGTGGCTTTTCTCTCGATCTTTGGTTTTGCAAGCCCCGGGCGCATCGCACCTGGACCAGGATCCGCGGTGGCCAGTACTGCTCCCAGGAGAGCACAAACGCCCACGAGTATCGATGCGTGCGACCCTTTTCCCCCTCTTCCCCCCTTTCCTATACCTCCCAATGCCCACCATCGCAGATCTTTAACACTGCAGTCCTTCCCTTAACATTCTGTCTCTACGAATCCCAGTGCTCTCCCACCTCTCCTCTTCTGCGTCGCGTTGATAGAGCCGACAGAATATGGATTCATCCGCAAATCTCCTCTCTGCCGACTCTTCCGTTGTGCAGAGGATGCGATGGACGCCTCCCTCAGCAGTGTATGCACGAGGGCCACGGTTTTCCCGGACTAGCTCAAGCTCCCACTCATCCTTGGTGTGTTATCATTGTGGATAGGACCACCCACCGTGTCATCTAATACACCAGTTGCAGGTCTCTTCGGACCACTCGTTGCATCCCGCAATATCGGAGAAGGTACGTTCCCTGCACCTCCTTATCGTCTCGTCCGTGCAGAGTTTATTGTACCGCAGTATGTCCTCCCCATGGTTCCGAACGTGTTGAATGTCCCCGAGGAAGACGACCACCTGCACAATCCAAGTGTTCGCCGCGGTCGTATAGATGACAGCGGACACATGTTCACGGCGAGGGGCATCGCGAACGTGGGCTGTCTACTCATTTTGATGTTATCCATCATCGGGCTTTTGTACGTTCATCCAGTCTTGCCTTCCCGTCTGCGTTCCCCTCGAAGTTGACACACTTTCCAGCGCTGGGTACCCAATCACGTCATATTTTCTGCGGCATAAACAATCTTACCTAGGAGGCTTCAACTTCGGCGGCATAAACGCGACCGGGCAGCTCCCCGACATCCCCGGTCTGCGCGGGCTCATCGACCTCGACACGCCCCAGGAGTTGCGCACAAAGGTGGACTACGTGACGGGACAGACGTGGCAGCTAGTGTTCAGCGACGAGTTCAACACCGAGGGCCGTACCTTCTACCCGGGCGACGACCCGTACTGGGAGGCGGTCGACTTGCACTATTGGGCGACGGGCAACAAGGAGTGGTACGACCCGAGCGCGATCACGACGCGCAACGGCTCGCTCGAGATCCAGCTCTCCGCACGCCCGAACCACAACCTGAACTACACGGGCGGCATGCTCGCGTCGTGGAACAAGTTTTGCTTCACGGGCGGGCTCGTCGAGGCGAGCGTGATGCTGCCCGGGTACAACAACGTGCGCGGGCTGTGGCCCGCGATCTGGGCGATGGGCAACTTGGGCCGCGCGGGATACGGCGCGACGACGGAAGGGATGGTGCGTGTGCTCGGTTGCTCCGGGCTGCGTAGCCCTTGTGCTACAGTGATGGATGACGATCATCGGCACACATTAGTGGCCGTACACGTACGACGCTTGCGATATCGGCACCGTCAGCGGCCAGGTGGTGAACGGCCAGCCGGTCGAGGCGACGGAGGGCAACTCGCCGTACAACGATGGCGTGCTCTCGGTTCTGCCGGGCCAGCGGTTATCGCGGTGTACTTGCCCCGGAGAGTCGCATCCTGGCCCTAAGCATGACAACGGCGATTTCGTCGGTCGGTCGGCGCCGGAAATCGATATGTTTGAGGCTCAGGTACGAAGGTGTAATTCAGCTTTCACCTTCCTACGTCCAACATCGTGAGGCCTTCACAGGTTGGTGGCACCCCTCTAGGGAAAGTCGGAGCAGTGTCGCAATCAGCGCAGTGGGCGGTATGCAGATTAATCTGGCCTTTTTCATTGAACTCAGCTCACTGACATGCGTACAGCCGTTCAACTACAAATACACCCCAAACGGCACGTTTAGTCTTGTCGACCCCACGATCAGCTTCAACAACAGTTATACTGGAGGCGTGTACCAGCAGGCGACGTCTGTCGTCACCGGGACGGGTACGTCTTTCTTGCTGGGGCGCTCTTCTGGTTCGTCAACATTTTCTCTTACCTTCCACATGTTCGCAGATCAAACTGCGTACGAGTTTGATGGGTACCAATATTCGGTTTACGCTTTTCAATATCAACCCGGCTTTGGTGATGCGGTCAGTCCAGCCTCGTCGTATCGCCGAGGATTTCATCCTGAAACCGTTGCGTAGTATATCTCTTGGATCGCAGATGGGAAGCTTGCGTGGACTCTCAGCCAGTCTGTCATGGGACCCGACAACGTCGTCGGCATCAGCGGACGTCCGATTTCCCAGGAACCAATGGTTAGCCGGCCTGCCTGGCTGCATTCTATTCTCTCATTGCATCACGTTAACTACGTTCGTCGCACTCGCAGTACCTCATCATGAACCTGGGCATATCCGAGAGCTTCGGAGCGGTACAGTACGACGAGCTCACGTTTCCTTCGACAATGCGTATCGACTACATCCGGGTCTATCAGGACCCAAACGCGATCAACATCGGATGCGACCCGCCAGACTTCCCTACCGCCGCATATATCGAGCAGTACGTCTCCTATCGCCTGTTGCCGACGTTATCCAGAGAGACATCGACGCTCATTCGTGTGCGCGCTCCAGGTATAGTGAAGCGTACAATAACCCCAATCTTACGACGTGGGTCGGCGACTACGGGCAGACGATGCCCAAGAATAGGTACCTTGGGCAATGTTGATGGCCTGGGACGCATATTTTTTGTCTAGGGTCCTTTTCAAGCCGGTATGGATTCTCTGGGTTGGCTGCGTGCATCTTAATCTTATCGTATTGTTATCGCTCGCTGTACTGCTTATGTTGCTCAAGTAGATGTATACGCATCCATTCAAGTGGCGGTTTTGCCAGCCATCGTAAGAATCTTGTGGGCATATCGACGTTGAAGAGGCCCATCAGGCAATACCCCTCGTCCTCGACCCGGCCAATCGTCCTCTGGTTCGACGCCCACGACATGCGCTCGCTGGTGCTCGCCGTCGAGGAGTGCCTCTCGTGTCAGCACGCACGAGAACACGCCCGTGACCTTCTGAAGGAGGGGTGCAAGCGCGACCTTGTTGCCTATGAATTTCCGGTTTCGCGAAGGGAAAATTACGATGGACGGCGCAATGAGCTCCTGTAGGATCCATGGCGCGTGTGCCATCACGCCGTCCTGAACGTCGACATGGGCGCATGCAGATCGTTGTCGCTGTCGACGTCTTCCAGATACGCATGGCACACCTCCATGAGAGAGTGAGTACCAGCGGAAGATCGTCTGGACACTGCGAGGGCACGGTGTGTTCGAGGAAGCATGCCCGACAGCATCTTCTCAAGTTGCAGATGTGGAGTGAGCTTACGGAAGTGAGATTGGGGGCACGTTCTTATACGAGACCAAGAAATGAGAGGTGATTGGCCAGAGGTGGGAGATGGTGGTGGTTTGATCTCATCCCCTCCTCGGCAAAGGCCGGGGACAACAAACCTCCCCCGACTCGCTACACCCTTGCTACACTGGGCAGTACACCTGCGCCTCCTCCTCCTTCTACGGGACTCACAACATAGCATACATGACTACGTTGACATATGGAAGTTACGACGGGCAGACGCAAGCACCGCGAGAGCCAAAAAGAACTCCGCAAAGACACGCGGGAGATGTTCATACCCGTCCCAATTGCTTAGTTCCGGGAGATGACACCCTCGGTCGACTCCACCCGGTTCGACCTCCCCAGCCGGCACAGCCGAACGCCACACCAGATCCCTCTTCCAACGCTCCGGCAGCGGACCGGCGCCCGGCGGAGCGTTTCCCGCGTCCAGCTCGGGGAACAGCTTGTCCAGGACCAGCGCGAATTCCGCATTCTTCTCCTCATGGGCGACGCTCTGGCCGCCAACCGGCAGCACCTCGACGAGGATGTCCAACGCGAGGGACCGGAGCGGGTGCTGCAGGACAGGGTGCCAGCCGCTCTCTCCCAGCTGCGGGAAGCTCATGTTCGGCAGGCGGAGCGCACGCAGCTCCGGGCAGCCGCGTGCGAGCGCGAGGAGGGTCTGCGTGGAGATGCTGTTGGAGAGCACGATGTCGTTCCGCTGGTGTGGAATGGCGATCGAGAACTCGCGGAGGCGGTGCCACGATTGTGCGAGTGCAGTGAAGAAATCGTCGGGGAGCAGCCGGACGAAGGAGTTCTGTATTTTGAGCGAGAACTTCGCCATGGGCAGGGAGAGGAGGAGGCCGAGCGCGGCTTCCAGTGTAGTTCCACTGGCACCTCCTCCGAGGGGCATGCAGAGCGTCAAGGACAGGTCCGCCAGAGATCGAAAGCGTTGTGCAAGCGTTGTAGAGGTGGCGAGCAGACTGTCTGTGTCAGCCAAATGAAAGCGGTCGCAGAGGCTCAGCTCTCGAAGGTGCAGCGCGGTGAAGGCATTGAAGAGCTGAGTGGATGCGCTGGACATCGTTGTGCCGCCAAGAACGAGTTTTGTGAGCGCGGGAAACCCAGTAAAGTCGACTTCATCGATGTCACCGACGTTGATAGTGAGCTCCTCGAGTGATTCCAGAAGTGACATCGCACGGAGGACGTCAAGGCCGACATGCTCGTCCTCATCTAGAGAGACTTTGCGGAGATGGCGTAACGTGCCAATATGCGAGTTCGAGAGACAGGCAGAGAATAGTGTTCCACCGGAACCGGTGTCTTAGATCATGAGATGATTCAGGTGGGGAGCAGCGTTGAAAGTCTCTCGAAAGAGAATACTCTGGCTAAGAGACCATTCCCGAGACTCGGTGCTCTGCCCGCCGTAGCAAACAGAAAGGCATCGGAGTGAAGATGAGGCGACAAGCAAGAGGTCTGTGTCATAGGGATCCTCGATGCACCAATGGAGCTCCTGGAGACGAGGAAATAGAGGTGTTCCTCTTGAGATCCGTGACAAGTAGAACCAGACGGAAGGTTTGATGAGGTGTGATTCGCACACGCAAACGGGAGGAGAGGGGACTACGGCTCGGACAAAGCCTCCGAGTTCGCGAAATCGGGAGAACTCATGTGAGGACTCGGAAATGTCTTCAGAAATCAACTTTATCGGTTCGTTAGCGAGTGACACGTGGATAGAAAAGTTTCGAGAACCTGCGACGCACATAGGTAGGCTCCGTGTTCTGTGCAATCTGTTTGCCATCATAGGCAGAAAGGACGTTGAGAATTGGGAGAAAGGAGTCGAGTCGAGACCATAGGGCTTTGGTAGCTGGCCCGTTGAACACTTTGCATACGAGTGTCAAGGTTGATAACAACGGGCGGTCGTGGATAGGAAAGAGATGGTCGTCGGCAGGAAGAGACGTTTGCTTGATCATCTCAACGAGGATGTCAGGACATGTCAGGGCGCGGGATGTCGCCGACTCGGATATGTGCATCTCAGATTGCGTGCTAGGCTACTTCAGCAGATCCACTTGAATTGCAAGGCCGTTGAACATAGCTGTGTAAGCAAATTGAAACATTACATTTCGATATTTATTCACATACCTTGTCTGGTTATATCGCTACCGTTAAGCTCTTGCAGGCAAATAGTACTCAATACCATACCACTCCGCGCAGTGGCCACTGGGTAGTAGTGGGTCCACTGAGACTCAGAGAGACAAGCCTGACTCGGATGCTGCGTGTTGACTGCCATGCAGTTGCCACGCTGTCTGCCACGTGACTCGTGAGAAGCGCTAAACGATATCGGCGCTCCAACGTTCTCGTCCGGCTCGTCTCCATACCCTCACCTGAGCGACCACCAAGTCCTACACTTGTCGGGACAGGATAAGTACCGTTTACGAAGATCCGTAATTCCACCAAGCCTCTCCCTTGAACCACAGTCATAAAGCCTTAACTTACTCTGCCGCAACAATCTGCCAACTAAGGACCCTGCCAGCCTCACGCTACAGCTTGAAGTCGCCCGTAATCTGGAACCCCTTGATGCAGGCAGGATTTTCCAATTACTTTGCTGATCTTTCGAATGTACTTGGTGTCTCGCTCCTTTCATAGTGTCGAACCGTTACGGCTTACCTGCCAAATCGCACCGTCGCCGACCACATATCATGATATATTTGCCCGCGCACTGGCATTCGGCTTCTTTCCCCACAGCGCCAGTATAGAAGGATTCTTACTCAATGTTCTAGTACCACAACAGTCCAACAGGTCGATGTCGCTCGACCGCCCCCGTCCGGCGGGAAAGGTGCCATCGCAACAGTGATTCGGATCGCGATTGAGTTTCTCTGTACGTTCCTCGAGCTCAATAGGCGCATATATTCAGCGGATCGGTCAAATATCTCGACCCCTTCTCACCTCCCCTCCCAGATCGCCCTCTCTTGGATCCCTATGATGCCCGTATTCGCTTTGGTTGTGAGGCTTGGAAACACCCTCAGTGTCACCTTCATCGGGATCGTAGTGTCGATGTACGTCTCTTCTTCTCCATTGTGTCCAAATTCCTGCTGAGGCCTTTACCTATGCAGAATCTACCGATTTACATGCCTCCAGACCTTCAACTGTTATCGCTCATCCAGAGCAAAAGCGGACAATGCATTTCTACGGGGCCTAGTGAGTCCCACCCTCATCTCTGCTATATATTTGGATGTCGATTGAGCTCAGAAACAGGTTGTGTTCCTTTTGTGAGTGTCCGAGGGTTTGCCTCCCGATTACTGACACTTCATTTACCATTGCCACAGCCTGTGCGACACATTTCACCAGATCCGTAGATTCACAAATAAGCAAAGAGCTAGCAGGAGAAAAGGCAAGAGCATTGATACTAGATGGAATAGGATGATTGTATTCAATGGTCTTCGAGATCTGCCCAGCCATGATAAATGCCGGAAAATTGGGGAATGTCATCAGGCTCCGAGTCGCGTCTGTCTGGAAGGGAGGCAGATGAAGCGGGAGAGGACGCTCTTTGTGGCACTGAGAGAGGAGCCTCTGGTTCGTCGTCGACAAGGGGGAGCGAACGGGGCACCACATGCACAGGCTCCCGCTGCAAAATGGCGTTGTTCTTCGGCTTCCCGATCGCGCCGTACACAGATCCATCCAGTTCGATGTCCAAGACCGGGTTCGTGGACGGATGGAGAAGGAGCCCGAGGTGATCGTGGCCTGTGTCACACAGCAAGAGAGCGATGATGAGCCCACCCGATTCGATGATCGGCAATCGACAATCCAGCCCGTAAGTGGAAAGTGAGACTCTCGGGAGCTCCATTCCACCGAGTGACAGCCTTCGGGTCTGTCTTGCAGTTGCCTTTGGTCTCGGTCGCCTCCTGGAATTGTCTATCAGCAACGCACGCAGTTTAAAGATAAACACCCACATTTTCCATGCCCCGGTCTCCATTAGGATAGGGTTGTAGGGAACGGGTGGCAGAGAATGTGTAACGAACGGTACACCCAAGAGGTTTGGCGAAGCACTTCGGGGAGTGGGCGCACGCACTTCGAAGGGGATAGTGGTCCTCTGGTAGGTCCATCGAAGTGACGCTGTCAGAGTTGATCCGAGGACTCCATGCAAACACTAGCCGGATTCAGGCTGGGCAACAGCGAGGCCGTGGCATTTTCCCTGTCTTGCCCCATCCGACATCAACCCTATCCACGACTGCGACAAAGATCATATCGCCACTTGGCCAGGCTAGGAGAAGGACTTTGGAGACCAAGCCACGGCGTCAGTGTCTCGCACCTTGAACGTCCTTCACCGAGGAGCTGCACCATTCCGATAATGCGACTGGGATAGTATTAGTGTTGCATCCCGCCGCAACGACAATGTACGTGCATCTATGACCGGTGTTTACCTATATGCTTAACTTCTCGAAACTAGCACTAACTTATTTCGTCTTTTTCCAGATGGTAGATGTATCTAGCAAAAACACGTACATCGTCACCTGCTCTTCGCCTACTCCAGGAAGGCGAACTTGGCGGCACTTCCCTGTGTCGCATACATTGACCACCCTGAGATGTCCAACATGAGGGTCGTCCGCCCTGCACTTCGTGGATTCCCATTCCAGTGCAACTCGTCTTCTCGTTGGTCCTAGACCAGCGCTATTTATCTCCCGCTCATACGGCTTAGTGCCAGTGATACTTTTTCTTGCCCTGTACTAGAACCGTCGCTCATTTTTCCACCTGCTCTTTCTCTACAACGACTGCTGCTCTTAGGACTTCGGAAATTCCCTTCCACTAACGTACTGAGCTACCCTTGATCTCTCCTAGCGACCAGGCTCGGGTGCAATCGTCCGTTTTGCATCCTGCCTATCAACATGGACGCGTTCAACGTCGACGTCCCCTCGAGAGTCGGACCACTACAGCAACAAATTTCGAGAGGGATTGTATGAACTCGATGACGTGAGTGTTGCTGTCGACTCTCAATGTCCATGTGCTCAGGCTGAAGGGCATCCATTAGAGTCCAGCCACCCACCGCCAACGCCGTGAGTGCCGCTGCTACCAATCTTCAACAGTCACATGGTGCTAATTAACTCTTCTCTACGGATTCCATACCTGCCAAGCGGGCCTATAAGAGGCGATCCAGGCGGCGACCATGGTTCCGGGAGTGGTGGACCTCACAGAGGTACGAAGAAGGTTGACCATCGAGAACTTTAAAATCCGTGAGTTCAGCCTTCAATGCTCGGTAACACAATGATTGAATCATAGTCGACTCTCTAGGGGTGAATGAGAAGTTAGGAGGGGAACGGGAGACAGGTGCAGAAGTCCTCAATCGAAGGCACTTGCTTGAGCATGATAGATTGAAATAAAGCTATTACTCGCGAGAAACCGTGCTCTCATCATTTAGGCTCGACACACAAAGATTGATTAACCCTGTATGTACGGGTGGGCACGGCGAAGAGGCTGGAAGTCTCATGCAGGGCCGACGGCAGGAAGCGGAAAATAAGACCTCCAGCGAGCAGTCGCTGGAAGACAAGGGCAGGTGGTTCAGCATGCAATGACCAGGAAAGGAAGACAAGGAGTAGACGTTTCGGCATCAGCGGGTAATTATAATATATAGTCCAAGGATGTGCGGGTTATACTATCGCTACAGCTGAGAGTATAAGAACGTAGGAACGAGCGGATCGACGAACGAGGGGAAGCGCGCAGAGACGCTGCAAACGATAGGACTACAGTGTCAGTAGGAAACGAGCGTCATGACTGTCATTAGGGAGTCGTGTATGAAATCGGGAACTAACGAGACGAGAACGAGATGCTAAACGAAGCAGTCCATGGTACCAGCGTGGAGATTATAGTACGGAACGTATGTATGTATGTAACCTGCATCGCCACACAGTGGCTGCCAAAATGGTTCGTCAAGACGATAACAACAAGTGGACCGGGAATAATACGACAGATCTCACAGAAAGGCGAAGCTGAGATCAGATGGAGCAAATCATGAGCCTACGAGAACTGGCAGACGCCGCAGCCTCCCTGTGCGGAGAGCCCAGAGCCGCGCACGTCGCAGGTCTGCAGCTGCGGCAGGGCGCAGAACGACGTGCCAGACGCAATCGCGCCCTGCAGCTGTGTGTTGTTCGTAAGCGTGAGCGCATGGAGGGTGCTGGGAAACTTGGATGGGAGAGGGTTCGTGAGAGCGTTGTTGTCCAGGTGCAGCTCGACGAGGGACGTGAAGGCGGAAAGGTCGGAGGGGAGACTCCCAGTGAGAGAGGTCGAAGAAAGATCACTGGAGATTCTTGTAAGGAAGGTGTGCGCAGCAGAACTGAAGTAGAATACGCACAGGGTCTGCAATGTCGGACTTGCTGATGAGCTAGAGAGCAGTGCTGGGATGGGGTTCACGGGTAGAGGTTGGCTGTTGATGATCCTAGAGCGCAATCAGTTTTGAGTAAGGTGCAAATTATTGCTAGGTAAAGTATACGTACAGATTGACGAGAGGCAGGGACGCTAGTCCCGACGTCATGTCACCAGTCATGTTCGCGTTCTTCACCAACGTGACCGTGGTCAGCTTGCTCAGTGAAGTTAGCACCGTGGACGGGAGGGTCGTGATGGCAGTAGACTCTAAGTAAAGAGTGGCGAGTGCAGTCAGGTTGTTGAACGAGGCGGGGAGATCTCCAGCTGCGAGAACGGGGTCAGAACACACAAGTCTGTCACAAACATGAAGCGACTGACCAGGAATATTGGTGTCGCCGATCATCTGTAGACTGGTGAGGCCAGTCAACGCAGTGATCTGGTCGGGAATGCTTGCAGGGACATTGGGGAAGGACAGTTGTCTGCAGAACGAAATGAGTCAGGGCCACGAGACAGCGAGCAGTCTACGCACATGCTCGAAACACGGCCAAAGCCATCGCATTTCACTCCCGCCCACGCACAAAATCGTACATCCTTCACCCATCCGCCGGTGAACAAGCCCGACTGACCGGCGCTGTTTGTCGACTCGAAGATGCTCCGAAGGCCGCAGAACTGAACGGCGCTGACGAGCTGCTGAGCGTCCTGAGTGTTGCTTGACGTGAAACTCGATGGGACGCCCTGCAAGACTGGGAGGCAAGAGGAACAGGGATACGACTGTGGACTTGACGGGGCGTTCAGCTCGAACTGCGACAAGCACGATTGAGCATCCGCAGAAAGGGTGCTCGAGTGCGAGGCGTTCGCTGGGGTCGAAGCAGTAGGCGTTGTTGCTGACATCGAAGGCTGAGAAAGGCGAACCACGCGGACGTTGAGAAAGACGACGTTCCCGAGAAGATACAGCAGGAGGATGGCCAGGGCGACGAAAAGGACCTTATTCCGCCGCCGCCGGTCATTTCGCGCCCGACAATGTTCGCAGTGAACATGAACGTGTTTCTCGCCTTCGAGAGGCGGCCACGCTTGGGGAGGAGGCTCCTGCATGGGAAGCCATTCCTGTTGCGGTCCTCGTGTTGGCATCCTCAGATCGAAGAAGAACTTGGTAAGGCGGTCTCGAGTGCGTGGTGTCTGTGGAGGATAAGCTTTCGCCAGTTCTGGATCGTTCGTCAGAGATTTGACCGTGGTGTTGTTCGTCCAGTCCGAGCGAGAGCGTGCGTGTTGTGGATGGGTGCGATTCAGAGAGCGATGTGATTCTGGGGAAAAGTGGGAGACCTCAATAGGGTAGTCTGGGGGTGGCACGGTGAGGGCAAGAGGGGCCGGGCGGGAGGGGTTGCGGTCCCAGTCGTATTTAGAGTCGAAGGAGGGCGTCGATGGGCTCATTATGATCGTGGAGGAAAGAAAGAGAGATGAGGAATGAAAATGGGCTTTGTTGCCTACTCTATAAGCCCTATGTCGGGCAGCGACCCCGCAGACATATGGGCAAAGAACAATAGCAGACGCACAATAAATGGCGACGCCTCACCTCCTACGCAACAAGCGCGTCGATGCCCGCTCCCGAGCCATCTCCATGCTTTTCTTGACGTTATAAAAGGGCTAAGACTCATCGTTTGACGCACAAGCTCAATGTCGTCCCACTCCGCTCCGAAGACGAGGCCACCCAAGTTCTCAGATACATTGGAAGCCAGAGCATTGAGGCAGCGGATGCCCACACCAGAAAGCCCAAGCTGCACTGAAGTCGACGACTGGCTAACCAACAGCACAACAGAATAGGTGTATGGATTGGAGACAAGGTCGGCGTCGAGGGCGAGGGATGTCGAGTCCCCGTCGTCGTCCGTCGAAGCGCGCAACTGCTCCTTTATTTGTATTTGTTTGTCTACCGCCACGGGAGCGACAAGGCCCGCGACAGCGACCAAGACCAACTGCCCGTCTTCAAATACCACATCCTCGACCATGACCGACTTCCTGCAGCGCGAGAGCGACGTCCTCGGAGAGGAGTTTGGAACACCGACGGGCGGAACCTACGCAACTGCCGACATAGACTTCGACCGCGCTGCCTCTGCTTTCCCTGAAATCTCTCTGGATGGCACCGACGACTTCTCTGCACCACCACCCGCTGCGCCGCCCACCAAGTCTACTGGCTCGTTCTCTTTCGACGACTTTAGCAGCCCGCCCCCAACACGCACTACAGACGTGAAGGTCACAGGAGATGACGAGATTGAGAAGTTCGAGAGCGAGTTCCCGGACATCGAGGTCCCGGTGTGTGCTATATCGTCTCTGTCGTTTGCCTCAAGTAGCTGACGTCGTCTCTTAGCAAGTACCTCAGCAGCCAACGCAGCAGCCACTCTTCGGTCAGACCCCCACCTTCGCCCCGCAGCCCGCCTACTCTTCGACGCCTATCCTAAACCAGGCACTAGAGGAAGAAGAACCCGAGGTCATCAAGTACGTTTAGTCTCCCTCATTCATCAGAGCACATGCCGACATCGCATATAGAGCATGGCGGGAGAAGCAGGCCGCTGAGATAAAGGCCCGCGACGAGGCCTCACACGCCAAGAGGCAGGAAACTATTGGCAAGGCCGAGCGCGCGATCGACCAATTCTACGAAGAGTACGCCTTGAAAAAGGAGCGCAACATTCGAGAGAACAAGTGCGTCCACGTATCACGGCTGTCTCTATTCCTCCGCCGACATCCTGACCGCATACACGCAGGGAAACCGAGGAGAAGTTCCTTGCGGACATGTCTGCGTCCCTGTCGCAGGGCACCACATGGGAGCGCATCTGCGACACCGTCGAGCTGCAAAACTCGCAGAGCAAGACCATCGCGCGGTCCGGTGCCAACGCGACCGATTTGACGCGTTTCAAGGAAGTCCTGCTCCGGCTGAGGCGGGAGGGCCCGGCGGCGCCAGGTGCGGCAGGATACTAAGTTGGTGTGGATCGGTGTCCGGCGGGGCGTAGATGTGAGTTGTACATTGGATTCCGTTGAGTATCTTATATGCGCTCGATTCGGACATATCCCGCTGCCCGTCTGCACTGGTTACCGGTCCTCCCACTTTGGCGGATGCGTGGGTTTGCTTCGATCGATAAATTGCTTCGCTATCCTCAGGTGCGAGCGACTGCTGTCGTCGGTGTGCATGCGCAAGGTTCGTGTATGCGTGTGAGTCTACTCCTGTTATGGATTTAGGTATGTTCGCACAGCCTATTGATCCTTGCCCACGCACCCCGTCTTCTGATGAATGTGTGTACAGATTATATCACATTCCGTGTTCGACGACGGGAATGCACCGGATTAAACTCTCATATCTCCGGTGACTAACATGTATGTCATCTGCAAATTGCCCAAATCTCGCGAACTGAGGACGGGGCTCCCAGCCCTCCCTGTATTATGTCGTTCTCACCTCTTGGCTGCGTCTCACAGTCACGCGTGTGCGGTGAGAAGCCGTGTCTTTGTCCTCCAGGCATCGAGAAAGAAGCACCTACCGGGTTGCCAGTGCGGGTACTATTCATACGCGGCGTTGATGGATTCTGCTTGACCTCGCTTCATCTCCTCATCTGTCTGAAACCTCCAAGGAGGGCCGACGCCACCAAGCTACCTGACAACGCCTTTCTCAAGGTATGCGCCACTGTTGAGTATACCCATTTCCATAGTCGGGGCTGGACATTGTGTTGGTAGGACTCGCCCATGCTTCGACGTATGCGCCGACAATCACAGTGTGGTCTTCCATTCATCGTCATACAGACGAAGCCTTCCTTTGTCAGATGATCATCACGCACAGAACACAACGCCAAATATATAGGATCGCCAACCGATCGCTTCTGGTCAATCGTTCTACTACACCACTCCTCCCCCGACAGCCTGAGTCCCTCGACAATGGCCGACGGGTCAATTCCTCTCGAAAGCCTCCTGCAGCTTCCGACGCTGGACGAGACGTACGGGGCGCTGCTCATCGGGACGTTCATCGGCATTCTGCGAGTCTCTTGCCCCCGGAGTCCTCGATCCTGTTCTGACTGGGGTGTAATTCCTCCTCACCAGTCTTTATGGCGTGTTTGTCCATCAGGTCTACCGCTACACCCAGATGTACAAGAGCGATCATCTTGCAGTCAAGGTCACGGTACGAAGATCTTGTCAATTCCACTATTCCGCTCATACCTGAACAATAGCCCAGGTGTTTAGTTTGATGTCAGTCCGTTGTGGTTCAGCATCGTGCGTTGAGCTGACCCTCGCTTCCGTTTAGGTTCGTGGACACCCTTCACACTATTGCATCCTCCCACTCGTGGTGAGTACCCACTCCTTGCTGGGCATGAATCTTCACCATATCCCAGTTGCCCAGCTATACGTATCTGGTATCCCACTATTTCACCCCTCTGGCGTTACTGGAAGGAATCTGGTACGAGTTTGAGGTCCATGCACAGCCTACACCCTGTACTCATATTCATATATGCGTCTTGCCACCGCAGGTCAATTCAAGTGAGTCGTTAGTCGCGTATCCAACCGCATCAAGTCAAACTCATGTGGGTATGTGCTTTACCTCAAGTGCCAACCTATCCTTGCGGTGAGAGTGCTCCGCACCGTCGCGTGAATAATTCGCCCATCATCCTCTTCTTTTTAGGGCCTCGGGGTACTGGTATCCCAGTCGTACGTTGCCATATTCAACCCTCGACCACGAATGCTCGCGATAATAATAGTCTCCAACGTAGATTCTTCGCGCGGCGCGTCTATATCAGTGCGCCTTTTGTTCCACGTGTGCCTATTTCATTGAGGTGCTGATGTAATGCACAGTCAGTCCCAAGTACAGAGTCCTTGTAGCGATTTCAGTACGTATCATAAATCCGTTCCCTGCTCCCTAGACATCGATTATCTCCGCACAGCTACTCCTCACTCTCGCTACGTTCGGTAAGCGCAATGCCATAGTTAATTGAATGGCTATCCGTGTACTTACCGCACATGATACAGGGTTTTCTGTTGGTAGGTCCTCCCTTCAAGGATGGTCTCCTCGATCCTGTTAATGTTTTAAATTCCCTGAAGCCGGCACAGTGATAGCGTGCGTCGATCACATCAAACGTTTTTAACACTCTGGGCTGGCAGTGCTGATCCGTCTGCTCCATAGCTTCAAGCTGCACGCGTTCACGCAGTATGAACACTTCTACGTCAGCGCAGAGAAATCTATTTCAAGGAAGTGACGCTGATGATGATTTGGTAGTGGATCGACTCTGCTGCATGTGGCTGTGCGGTCGCGGCGGATATGCTCACCACCAGTGTTCTGATCTTCACACTGAGACGCAACCGGACTGGGTTCAGACGGTACGTATGTCCGTATCCCGCTGTCTGTGATCTTGTGCTGACGTTGTTGTAGAACAGATACGATCATTAATAGCTTGGTGCAATATTCTATCAACACGGGTGAGTCCCGCCCTTGCGACGTTGCGAGGATGACAGCGAACCTGACTTGACCCGTAGGCCTTCTCACTGGGTATCGCCTTGAACCCTTTTGATCATGAGCTGATGATCGTAAACTGAAATACTTATACTTCCGTTTACTGCCGTAGGGTTACCAACTGTCTGGCTTTAGTTTTCGTTAGTGCCCCGTAGCGATGACCGGCTTGGCCCGCGTACTGATTGATTTCTACCGTGACGCTAGGCTATCGCTCGGCCCGACACCTTTATCTGGATCGGGCTTGAACTTGCCGGTGTGAGACGTACGTCTATTCTATCTATATCTCTTCTGCGCTCCTGATTGAGCACGGTCCAGTGTACACCAATTCAGTCATGGCGGTGTAGGTCGGCATGAGCACTCCCCCTCTGGTCTCGCGTACTGACGCATTTTTCCCGACCTCCCCTCCCTACTCCAGACTCAACTCGCGGCAGTCATTGAGAGAGGCCCGTGCTGGCGAAATAGAACTCACCACAGTAAGAAAGGTTTACTTGAACGACACCTCAACAAATGATAGACCATCTCAGGTCGGATTCCATGCTGCATCTCCCTCCGGCACCACAGACTCATTACCTTTCCAATCCACTTCCACAGAAGCTGAGCGATCTGCGAGCGTTGGAGGAAGGGAAAGGGGCCAGCAGTTCGTCAGGGTCAACGTCCGTCGGCGCAGCGTTTTGATGGGACAGTGGTCATTATGCGTACTTGTTTATGCTCGGAGTTGGACCCCTGTAACCATTCGTTTCTGAGGACGCTTTCAATGTGCCCCTGGCATCTGTATCAGTAGTATGTATTTGGACTGTTCCCCCGACCGCTGCTTAAATATTGCATTATCCATCCTGCGACCTGGAAGGCCACTTTACCCGCTTGAAAGGCATGACATCCTTGGGAATAATGCAAAGGCGAGTGTGATCATCAACCACGTTCTGCCATGAAGCATGGGGGGATGGTAACTTGGTACAGATTAACCGGAGTGTTTGATATGGGACCTTCCATTTCTGGAAATGCTGCTTACATATTCACAACCGAGGCGCGCGAAATTGAGCTCGCCAGCGCGCCACCATCCACCGCAACGACTCCGACATGAGCTCCCAGCAAGGCAACAACAACTTCGGCGGCGGCGGGTATGGAGGAAACTCCGGACAGTCCTTTGCCAGCGGTGGGTCAGGGCGTCAGGAGATGTCGTATCTGTGCGCAGGTAAGGGAGACGGAAATTTGTTCGCTGACTCGGGACTCGGACGCCCCTTGGGGTGTCATAGTAATATTGATGCAGCACTTATCCCACCTTCTCTCTGACTTCCAGATTGCGGTGCCTCGAATGAGATCAGGCCGCGTGAGCCGATCCGTTGCAGACACTGTGGCCATCGCATCATGTACAAAAAGAGGACCACCAGGAGTGCGTACTACATCTCCCTCGCCGATCTCAGGAATCACATACGCAGTTTCACTAACGATGATCATTGCAGTGGTCCAGTTCGAGGCGCGGTGACGCAGATGCCCTTGCCTCTTGTTAGGTTATCTTGAATTTCTGTCTTTCCTGGACGTTCGCCCTTCTCAGTATCCCCTCAAGGTCACCGCGAGTCACCGCCGCATGGCACGATCGCGTCGATTTTACGTACGAATCTGTCATTCACTGTGCGCAGCGTGCACTACTGTAGCGGTCGAGTATCGAGAGTCAGGGCCAGCCGACGTCATTCACAACTTGAACTTCGAGTTCACTGTTCCTGTCACGTGGCGGGAAATTTCGCCCAGTTATAACTGGTTCGCAATTGTGGTCAGTCCCCCCACCACCACCAACACCACCACGAGAACGACGACTCTGTCGCTGTAGTGAGTTGATCATCATTTGTGGTCTCTGCAAGCTCCTCCACAGCCGTACCACTTCCCGAGTCTCGACTTTTGACGCCAATTTGTAGGTCACTTGCAATTCGCTGCTGCATGCTGTCCTCTACGTCTGCTGGCTGAGCGTTTTCATAATGTCCAAGCTCCCCAATGGCCTCCCACAAGGCCATCCCGCTCTTCCCGTGACCCTGCTACTCTCAGGGCGTGCTCGCTCGTGTGCCGGGGATGGGACACGAATTGTACAGCCACATCTTTTTTACACCATCACCCTCATCATCTGGACCAGACACGGTAGAAATGACTACGTGCTCGACGGTTTCGTCCAATTCCTGCGCGACAAGCCCGATCTCGCGAAATACGTACGTGGGGTCAGGGTCGATGGAGGCCGTTACTGCGTACCCTTCGTTGCCTCCTTTGCTAAAGAGGTAGTCCGTGCGGCCCCTCGCCTCCGCACGCTGGCCCTGTCGTCTATGCTGCTCGAGCCCGGCGGCCTCTCGAAAAAACCGCCGCGTGCGACCATCGACGCGCTGCAGATCGGGTCGTCCGGCTTTACGAAGCCGGACGCCCTCCTCTACATCCTCGGCAAGTTCGCGCGCATCCGCCAGCTGTACGTCTACAAGTGCGAAGAGAAGTCGGGCAAGGCCGCCCAGCCCGAGTTCGCGGTCCGCCCGTCGACCATGCCCGTGGTGGAGAGCGTGGTGGTGGCAAGCGCCTCGAGGGATCTGAACGCGCTCCTGCAGGCCGCGCTCTGCGCGTCGTCCCTCGCCCACGGCGCGCTCACCGACATCCAGGTCACGTTGGCCTGGCCGTCGGGGGGTCACCATTTTCCTGCTCCCCTGTCTGGAGTAGGCGCGCGACCACGTCGTCCAGCTCGTGCTCGACGTGGACCGCCACATGTTCTGAAAGCACCCTGGTGAGTGTTTTTGACTGGGCAGACCCACGCTCAGCCGTAGTATGCTGACTTTGACCCGTGTGGCATATAGCGACCTTTGCTGAACCGTGGGACGACCTCGCGCGGTGCATCGCGTCGTGCACCGCGCCCGAGTTTCTCTCCTTCTCCCTGGAGGGAGACGAAGAACGCAATGCCGACGAACGCTGGTGGCAGGAGACGGAAGATCTCAACACTTACGCAGAATACGTGGCGAACGTCCTGAGCGCGTACGTGCGCCTCTTGTATGCGCTGCCACAGTCCTTGCGTTCGGTCGAGTTTGAGGTGCGCGAGAGTTTCACGGACGAAGTGGGCGCGTTGCAGGCCATCCTCGACGCGCTCGCTGGGGGCGAGCACTGGGGCAAGGCGGATGCGGCGCTCTCGGGGTGTCCGGAGCTCGTGCTTTTGGAGTTCAACCTTTGCAACGATGAGGACGGAAAGTTGACCGATGCAGACAGACTGCGTGTCGTGGATGCGTTGGAGGGAGTCTTGCCGAAGACGGTGGCGAAAGGTGTCAAGCTGAAAGTGGAGGTGCAATGATGCAAGCCTGAAGAGCTCCGTTGTGTGAGATACAATGAATGCAGTTCTAGTTAGCGGGGCATTTCGTGTTGGATTCGTCCATATACTCGCAAATGATGTCTTTGTAATGTTCAGTACTTGGCGCCCAAAGCTTAAGTTTAAGTTCCCTTGCTGCTAGACAACTAGCTAGCGCACACTCATATCCACGTGTTGTTTGTTGTGTGCGCCTCTAGCCCAAGTCCAAGCCCACGGTGATCTCGTACCCACCCGTCTGTACTCACACCAGAGGCGCAGGACCACCTTCCGGATCGGGTTCGGCCATCATCTATCAGGCCCTAATTGGCACGGGGGTCTCTCTATTCAAATGCCCCAGACGTGAGTACAGATGGGTGGGTACGAGACCAGCCCACGGTTGGCCCGGGGTGCCACCAGTTCGGACACTTTCCCTGTCCTTCTCTGGCGCTGTGTCTCCATCTACTTGAAGTTTTTCGTCAGTATACCCCTCAAACAGTTTCGTGGCTCTTCCCAGCCTCGTACATTCTAGCCAGAGCGTGGCCTGGCGCGAGGCTGTTCCGACTCTGTGAGCTCAGGAACATTGGAACACCCAGGGACACCACAGCGTATGTCGAATTTAGCTAGCGCACCAAACCTGATTGTCGTTACCACAATTCTTAACGTGCTCTATTTTCAAGGTTGTTTGGATCCTCTACCCACTGTTACAGACTTTTGGGAGATGAGTATGACCGATCTGAGCAACATCTCCCATCCGACCAACCCTCCCGATCTCCCCCTCATCTTCACACTCCCCTTCGACATCGAATGCATGATAGTTCCCCGACTGGCTGACCACCTTGGTGCGCTTCGAGCATACTCTCTTGTTTGCCGGCGATGGCGATCGATAGCTAGGCCGCGTCTATTTCGCTCGGTTCGCGTTATCCTCAAGCCCGATAGTGCTAGGCCTGAGCGCGTCGGGGAGAACTCCTTGGATCCCGAGCAACTTCAAAAATTCCTGGATTTTCTCCACAGCAGTCCTGATATTGCCAGCTTCATGCTCAACGTCAGGGTGCTTGGCGGTTGAGGCTCCCTACCTTCGCTCGGCGGCTTCATTCCAGCCTTGCTCTCGAAGGTCCCGCACTGACGCAGGCTGACTCTGGGGACAGATCCTGCTTGCTCTTTGGCCTCCACAACAGCTCTTCGGTTGACCTTCCGGTCTATGATGATCGACAATCTTCCCGTGCCGTCATTGACGCTCTCAACCTCATGGACTGTAAATTCATGGGTTTGAGCCCTCTTTTCGACATCCTCCGCTGCTTCTCCCGGATGCGTCAACTCTACCTTTGCCTCTCCGACGAGGTGTCCCTCGCGCATAACCTTGACATGTTGAGTCAGCTCCACCCGTCAAGCGTACCCGTGATCGAGAGCGTCTTGCTCCACTTCCGGCCAGCGTCTTGCCATCTGCTCCCACTCCTGCGCTCTCTGCACAGCGGCGCGCTCAAAAGCATCCAGTGCCCAGCGTCGGAAGATGTATTCAAAGGATTTCTGGTCCCCACTCTAGGCGGCGCGGGCTGCCACCTTCGCGAGCTCCGTCTTGATGTAGACAGCGGCAATTTCGTGTGGTCGCAAGGTAAGCATTTTTATCCAGCCCCACGGCGTTCGAAAGCCAGCTGTGTACTGAGTACTCATGCGCTATCTCCGGCACGATTATTATGCAGGCATTCTCCCCGAGGATTTGAACTCGCTCCACTCCTGCCTCGCGTCGTGTGCCGCGCTAGAGTCTATCACGATCGCCATAAGCAGGAGGAGCGTTACAATCGACAGAGTCAACGCTAGGGAATGCCCACATCAACACCCTGCGAGCCGCGTTGTCGATATATGCCCGTCTCGTGCGCCCCCCCGCCGCCGTCCGTGCGGGTACTCGTGTTTCGAGTCCGCATGAGGTTCAAGACGGATGCGGTGAAGGACACAGTGGATGCCATGGCATCAGGGGAGCATTGGGGGGTGTTTGAGGATCATCGACTCTCGCGCGAGTGGCGTTCGTGTTCAAGAATGCCACTGGAGGATTAGGCGCAGATTGTGGGCACGGTGGAGAGCCTCTTGCCGCACTTGCGGTGAAGATGAGTGCTGAATGATCGCCCTAGGGAATTAACTTACTTACCCAAGGGAGGGGGCGCTCTCCGGCCCGAGACCTCCGACTCGCCATCTCACTCACTAAGCTAACGCTTATATGCTACCATCCGCCTTGCGCTGACCCTACACCAGTGATGTGTTTGTATAATTCTTACAGCTCCAGCACTCCATAATACCCAGTCATCCGATTGGGGCAAAAGAAGCGCACAATTTTTCGCTGAAAAAGGCATCCAAGAGCCACGTGCTATCGGCGGCTAGGCTCGGAGGAGTACGGGAGCATCAAATTTTTGCTCGTCTGGCACTCTCTTCCTCTCATCGTCAGTCGGTACGTACGTTCTTCCTGTATTTTTTACATTCTCGCCATTTCCACGCGTCCAAGCGGACAGCGAGCGTATGCAGCTGTGGGACTGTGGGACCCTCCGCTGCCGTAAAGATCTTGATGGCCGTTTCGAGCGTTCTGAAGGTATCGCAGAAATCGTGTACATGCTCGTTGGATTCGTGTGGTGCTAGTTAAGTTTATTAGCTCAGATAGCAAAACGTGCTTTGATGCATACTGGCTTTGGAGCACACGGCAAATCCCCATTCGCGGTGCAATACCCGACCTTGACTGCGGTATACGTATCTGACAACCCCTTTTCAGCTTCCTCGACATGGACGACAGATATCCGCTTCAAGCCTCCCCTCTGTCCAAAAAATCCAGTGTCTCTCTGCTCCTCTCCCTCCCCTTCGACCTCGAATGTGCAATCTTTGACCAAGTATCCCACGACTTCGTGGCTCTTCAAGCGTGCACCCTCGTTTGTCGCGAATGGGCTTTATTGGCGCAACAACGCCTCTTTCGTTCCGTACTCGTCAATCTCCAGCCAGGACTGAACAGCGGCTGCCAGAACTGCAATCCAAAGGAGCTCCAGAGGTTCCTGGATTTTCTCGACAGTACTCCCCATATCGCAAGCTTTATCCTTGGTATGACCATCTATGGCGGCTCCATACCGTCCCTCGCTTGGTTCATTCAAGCGACACTTTCAAAGGCTCCGCGCCTCCGCTCTCTTGCCATATCGTTCATGACGCTCGACCCAGAGATGGCCTCGCAGATTACGCCCCTCGACACACACATCCCGGACGCCGGACCATCCCCCCGCGCCGTCCTCGACACGCTGGAGATCTCGTGGTGCGAGTTCAACGGGGCAAAATCCCTCTTCGACATCCTCCGCCTCTTCTCCCGCATCCGTTCAATCAGGGTCTGGAGCTGCGGCGCGAGATCTGGCGTCGACGATACCTCTGCGCTGGATCTGTGTCCGTCCACGGTGCCCCTGATAGAGAACGTGGTGCTGGATTCCATGCACTGCGACTCCCCCGCGGTCTTGGGGACCGCCCTCTCCGCATCGTCCCTCCCCGCTGGGTCGCTCACGGCCCTCCGGCTCAAAATCACCCGCCAGACCGACCTCGAGGGCTTCCTCATCCCCTGTCTGCGCGGCGCGCGCCACCACTTGCGCAAGCTCCACCTCGACCTCGACCGCCGCCTCCTCGCGGTGGTGCCTGGTGCGTGTTTTCTCTTCACGACTCCACATCCCGCCTGCGAGGCTGACTCGGGCTCGATACCCAATCAGGGATCGGCCTCAGGCCGTGGACCCCGCTCGTCGACTGCATCGCATCGTGCACCGCGCTGGAGACGCTGACCTTCGTCGTCGAGGGCAAGAACCAGTCCCGCATCCCGTACAAGGACTACCTGTGCGGCGTGCTCCCGGCGTACGCCCGTCTCGTGTCGCCCTCGCCCCCATCCGTGCGCTCGATCACGTTCAAGGTCCACCCAGGCACCAAGGACCATAGCTACGACTCCGCAGACAAGGCCGGCAACTTCGAGGACGACGGCGTGAAGGAGGTCCTCGAGGCGATCGCCGAGGGGACGCACTGGCGGACGATGGACGCGGAGCTCGCGGGCCAGCGCGGGCTCGCGCGCTGCGCGTTCGTGTTCTACAACACGGAGGGGCATCCGGCGCCGGAGGACAGGGCGCGGATCGTAGGCACGCTGCAGGGCGTGCTGCCGTGGCTCGTGAAGAGGGGCGTCCTCGCGGTGGAGATGAAGCCGCCCATGGACACGAAGGCGTCGCTGTATGAGATTTAGTTGGGTCGAATGCCTGAATCTGGGCTTGAGAGCAGGTTGCCTAGCTGAATATTTTTCAGGTGTATCGCATACTTCTGTAGGGACCATACTCAGGCTGTACCGTATGACGTGCCACGGGAGGCTTGTGGGCCTTGCCTCAAGAAGCGATAGTCCCTCCCCGGGTGCTAGAACTTCCTAGCCACCCGCCTCGGACATGTACGCTGCACGGCGCCGGAGTCCCTGACCCATATAATGGAGGCGATCCTTAGGCTGTAAGACTGGCACAGGGGCGAGATGTCGCGATACGCGGAGCTGTTGTGCGCCGACGCGCGCCCGCATCTTTTACCGCCTGCCGACAGCAGGTGAGGTCCGCCTTCGACCTTCGTCCGGGTGCGCCGTTGTTTTCAGAACGATAAGGTGGGCTGGAACATCCACATCCTCATCACCATCACTTGTGGCGACGCGGGAGAGCAGGATCGTGCCATCCTTAACTAGAGCGATCCGTGGGGCGGCCGCACACCAGGCGCAGGAGCTCGAGCGCTTCGCATTAGCGCTCGACTCGTGGGACGTTGATGATTTCGGCGACGAAGACGGGTGCATGACTGTACAGGGCAGAGGGGAAATCGCGGCTGTGGTGGGGGCGTGTTGCCGGAGATGACGGCGATGGGTGTTCTCGGGGTGGAGCTGAATACTAACACTGTACGGGATGTGGAAGGGTTCCAAGACCGATACGCTCGGAGGGCCCTCGGGGAGCCAACAACCTATCATAACCAAAGGTGTAGTCCAGGCATTCGGATCCTTCTCTCTGTGGAAGGGGCAAGAACTTGATTATATACGCTAGTACGAAAACGGACAGTGGTTTGTCCAAAGACCAGGGACAAAATGTAAAGTAAAACGGGACGGGCGCGATCAGGTCTGAATATACTAATAGATAGCGGCTAGAACATAGGGGAAAGGAGAGTATTCGCTCGAAACAAAGCGATATAACATCGAGAGAAGGAGTGTGGGGGGAAGATAGGCCGGGTCGCATTCTTCTGCGGGTCCGAAGGCAACCTCAATGGTGGCGCGGACAACGTATTTCTCAAAGGCAGGACGGCACACACGGGGGAGGGTCGGCAGCAATAGATGAGAAGCTTCCAGGAAGCCCTCCCACCGTTGTTCACCGTAATGTGTGGTCGTTCGGACAACCGTTTCTAGTCTGCTTGACGGTTATATCTGGCGCGAAAATGAAGGTTGTCCCAAGGGGTGTACCGGAGAGGTGGTACATACTTGATTCGCACTGGGTTCCTCATTCGATGTGGCGGGGAGCTCGCTGACATACGCTCTGGTAGCACCAACCGCACGCGCCACGGCTCCGAGAATCTGGGGACTCCTGCGCTGCTTCAACAGAGGCAGCCGGCGCAGGAGATCCTGCCGTGGCCGCTGCGGCTGGCGTGGCCATGGCGGTGGACTAAATGAAGAGCTCGATGAGCGACACCCAAGTCATGAGAGGAACGGAACCCACTGAGTCTGATATGCTGCTGAAGGTTTCGACCAAGCATCCAACTTGACGACAGCCTCGGTTGACAAGCGCCTGATCAAACACGGCATGAGCAAGCTGGTGAGGTCTGCAAGAGGGTATATTTGCTTACCACGGAGTCACGCGGGTAAGTCGCAAGGGGCGCAGAATACGCAGCGGGGACAGCTAGAAATTAGAATGTCAGCGGTCGGAAGGCAACAGTCAGAAGACATGAGCAGGGCATTGAACCTGAGGGCACGAATGAATGCGAAAGGACACGGCAAAAAGTAAGGCCATGGGATGTTCGTAAGGGCAGGGCGTAACAGGATTGGCGTTCCGATAAGAATACGACTTCGTAGGGAAGCCGGCGTGGAAGATGTGAACATGAAAGGAGAGAAATGTGTGCTCACCACCCACGAGGAAGGCAGAGATCGCGAAAGTAGGCATCAGAATGAATGTAAGCATGTCATCCAGTAATCGGCGGCGACAGGTGAGAGAACGAAGGTCAGGCAACAGACAGTTGTGTGAGACAGAACGGATAGGACGATGAATTTGCTGGAAAACTCGCTGCAACAGGCATCTCGTCTTCACTTATACCCCTCACCAAACTGTGCGGTGTCAAATGCTGCGTTCGAATAGGTAACGGGCTAGAAGCCCTATGGCCAGTGGATATACCACTGAGATGCGCCACCCTGGCCTGGCCGATGGCAACCAGCTGGCACAGCGGCGGCGAAGCCCAGCGGATCCCCAATGACGACGGGCGGAGGTGCCATGAGAAGATGTGTGAGAAGCATCTTCAGGAGTGTCGCATCATGCCTTGCGGAGTCGAAAGACTTGTGATAGACATGGGCGGCGCAGGGGGCGCTGAATGGACGTCGTAGGAGTTGGGAACAAGTGTTGTGGTGCGCGGTCCTGCGCCCGGGACAGCCTCGGCGTCGGGCGGCAAACAGGGGGTTGGAGGACAAACAACTGCCCCGATATGGCAAGTACATTTGGGGGCGCTTGTGGGCAATGGAGGAGCGCGCGAACCGAGGCTCGCTCCTCTTCCTTCCCATCTGACGGCAGCTCCCTCGCCCTCATGCCCTGCATCAGAACTCGTCTCGCGGCCGATGTCGCCAGCACCGTCTGATCTGGCACTCGCACCCGACCAGCACTAGTGCCAGTGCTCGCCGACTCCGAGTCACCGGACTCCCGCAGGCCATGATTCAAACGAATCGTGCCACGTTTACGTCGTTCGGACCAGAGTACGTCCCCTGCAAGCCTCTTACTTACCTCTCGGGGAACTTACGCTATGATCAGCAATCGTTAAATGCCTGTCTGCCCGTCACGGGGCAAGCGGTGGGAATTGTCGCGTCGTCGACATTCCAAAGTCGCAGTCCGGAAGCTCTGAATATATGGATAGCACTACAAGGGACACCATATCCGGATGCGCAGACCCCGAATTAATGTAGTAAGTTGTCAATGCGAGTTGATTGCCAGGCAAGTTACCCGTCCGTTGTCACTCATCCGTAAACTTCCCTCCGGCTTCCCGCGACAAGCTTACTGCCCAAAATGGCAGCAGCCTTTACCCGCAAGAACGCCAGGCACTTTCTCACCGGCAGCCCTCTTGCTGTCGTAATTGCCCTATCCTTCCTTTTTCGTCCCAGTCTTTATGCGCTCCATAGACGGATGCAGGTCACCAATGCAACGTCGTCGCAAATGGGTATAAGACCCTGCACAGGTCGCTACCGAGATCCACCAGCAGCAGCTACAGCACACTGCAGAAGGCCTCCCTCCCTTCACCTGTTCCCCCTCCTCATTTCACCTTCTCCCTTCGCTTCTCACCTCGCGCCACCATGGTCCAGACGTTCATTCTTACCCGCACCTTCGCCATCTCTGCGCTTGTCGTCGGCGGTGTGTACCATCATGGACTGATTCACTACTGTCGAGGTTCTAATCTTCGCCACCAGCCTTCCCGATCATCTATGCGGCTCCCATCCAGAGGCCCCAGATCGTCGTTCATCAAGCGGTATGTCGGTCAATCCAGCTCTACCTCAAAACAGTCGTTCTAACTTCATTGCAGAGGGGCAATTACCCTCGCGGCTGCCGCATGATGGGATGTCTCTACGCTCTTCCCACTGGGACTGGGACAAGCACGGTGCGCTGTGCTGCAGATACATCCTTCCGCTCGCTCCTAATCTGACATTGCTGCACAGGCTGCCACCGATACCATTGCCAGCACGCCATCGTCCGACGACTCGCTGGGGATTATCGATCTCCTTATCTCCGCATTGACCGCAGCACGAAACTCGCTCGCCAGCACGTCCTCTGCGGCGGCCAATGCGGTAACGGTCGATGCGGTCGCAGATCCCGCCGCATCCTCTGCAGAAGATCTCATAGAGAGTCTCGCATCCGCCGTAGAAGCCTCAGCGGCACCGGTTGTCCCCGCGGTTGAGGTAACACCGGTGGAAAGCGAAGCTGTAAGCATCATTTTCTTGACTTTAACGCATGGCAGAAACCAGAGGCTGACGCCCGCGCGTAACCTATAGGCCAGTCTCGATGCGCTTGTCTGAGAGCCTGCGCAGAATCCGCTTCGTTGTTCTCTGATCGCCCCCTCCTGCACCCCCTCCTGCTCCTCCTCCTCCTCGTTGCGCTCTGTTCCATTCCATTCAGTCTTTCGTCCAGGGCTCGGACACTTCGCCCTCTCCTGTGCTCGCGTTACCTTCCCATTCTCCGCTTCTCTCTGCGCGCTCGCGCTACCCCATCCGCTGCGTCCGCGAAGCCTCTCCGCGCAATAGACACGCTGGCTGTGCTGCTGGCGGCCCACCGAACCATTGCCCCCCCCCACCGCGCGCAGAGACGCCGTTCGACGCTGCGGATGCATTCGCTCCTTCTCTCCAGCGCGCTTTCTTTCCCCTTGGAAACCCCTCGCGTCTGTTTCTCCCCGTCCTGCGCTATCTTACCTGCGCTTCCTCCGTTATTCATCCCCTCCCTCCTTTTCTTGGATACTTGAACCTGCCTCTCTGCTTGCTCGTCTGCTCTCGCCCTTTGTGTTGCTTCGCTCTCCTGCTCCTGCTCCTGCTCCTCGCGTAGTGTCTGTATCAGTGTATCATTAGCGTTGTGTGTTGTTGGATCTTCCTCATAGAACATTGGGCGTCAGGCCCATTTCGTGTATAACTAAACGCCGTTACCTACTTGCACCAGGTACAAAGTAGTAGTAGTAATTTCAGCCGTGCTCATCCCGGCATGCTTCGCTGGACGACTTGGGCGTGTTGTGGTCCATAACTTGAATGTTTGGAATATTTGGCACGTCTGTGAGTTGAGAACAGGCCTACGCCATAGATGCTGAACTTCAAGTTGAACCGGCACTCGGTCCTGGAGCACAACGTTGGCCTCGTCTTCATGTTGTACGGACTTACAGTTGCACTTGCGCGCTGTGCATACTCAATAATAAGTACCAGATGCTCAGCAAGCGCTTCCATCCCCTGGAACTTCTAGGCTTTGCCACATTGCCACTATAAAGTTATGCCTCCGTTCTCAAGAATATGGGCACGTGGTGTAGTTGGTTATCACGCTCGCTTAGCATCTTGTTTGCGAGAGGGGTCCGGTTCGATCCCGGACGTGTCCATAATGTATTGTTTCCTTTTTGCCGAACATGATTCTGACTGTAGTTGGCCATGGACTGTAGCTTCGTGTGCATTGTAAGTTCGCTCTGGTACAGCACGCTCGAACTCTGGAGATTACGACGCGCATGGGAGGGAGCATTTTATCTTTCTCGGCTTGGCATTGGCAGCACATGCAAGAAAAGCCCCAAGGCAGGTGCAGAAAGAATATTGCGGTATCGCAGTGCCAGCCGACTACATCGGTAGTGCTGCTGCAATCCGCGACGCGACCCTGTGCCCATTAAACGCGCGGGACCACTACACCTCACAATATTACACCATAAATCATTACGAAGCCACGCGCTCTAATTACATGGCACTCGGACTTAGTTCCAGTACTTCTCGGCGTACAGCCCGAGGAACGCGTTCGCGAGCACTGGCGAGTACAGCTGGACGTCCGCGGTCGTGTACGTCTTCGCGCTCTGGAGCCCGTTGAGGATCTGGAGCAGCTGCGTCTCGATGAAGTCGACGAAGACGAGATCGACCGTCGCGTCGGTCGCGAGGCCCACGGGCGCGTTCGTCCCGATGAAGTCGGGCACATTGAAGTAGGGCTGCGTAATTAATACAAGCACCAGCACTGCGTCAGATCCGGTTCCGCGGGAGGTGGGGACGTGGATACTTTGGCTTACCAGGGGCGTGTGGAGGACGTCGTCACCGATTCCAGGGCAGGACTGTTCGCGAAATGCGTTCGTCAGCGGGAGGTTTATAAGGGACATGGGGTCGAGAGCGGAAGAACGCACGTCGTGCGTGACATAGCCGAGCGTCGCGTTCTGCGCGGCGCGGCGCACCGCCCCGTTGCTTCTCCTGTCCATGTCCTCGAGCCACGCGCGGTACACCATGTCGACGTCGCCGCGCCCGTACGCCGCCGCGTCAAAGCCGCCCTCGGTGAGCTCGCGGCGCTCGTTTGCACCGGCGTTGTTGAGCGAGGGCAGGACCTGGCTCGCGACAGAGAGGGCGACGTTCGGGATGTAGAGGAACGAGTCGGCGAAGGGCGACGCGGTGAGCTGGTCGTTCTTGGTGAACGGGCCCGAGTACAGGTCGAAGCGCTGCGAGCCCGAGTTGGTGATCATGATGTTCGGGATCGCGGCGCGCGAGTTGTTCGCGGTCAGCGCGTAGGCCATCGCCTCGTCGAAGAGGGACAGGAGCGAGTTGTTCGAGGGGTAGGGCACCCTGAGGGGCAGGGAGGGTCAGGGTGTAGATTTAGGGAGAGAAGGAAGCAACCGACTGGGTGATGGTATAGTCCTGGGGTGCGACACCGAACTCCATGCTGAGGTTGAAGGCCTTCGCGAGCTCTTCGAGGCCCCAGGTGAAGAGCCTACCCTTCAGCGTGTCGAAGGTGAAGTTGCTGCGGCCAGTGTGGTACTGAAAATGGTGTGTCAGGATAGACGGAGAGAGACCGCCTTCCGTGCATACCTCATACGTAACCCGGTTAGCATCGAGGTAACGACGGTTGATGGTAAGGTTCTTCGTGGAGCCCTTCTGGTCGAGTTTTGCGCCTGCACAACGATGTTAGAACGTAGTCATGGCACGAGGGCGTGTGACACACTCATGAAGCCTGCGCAACACACAACGTGAGAAGGGCTGTCTTCGGTTTGAATAAAATGTGGACATGGCGCATACCGATAGTCTCCATGTAGCGACCGCTCTCAAGAGCCATAGAGCGACCATCGTATTGCACTGGATGTTACGTTGAGAACAGGAAGAACAGTTTCCATAGCATTGTTCCTTACCGCAGTCACGAATGTGGGTGTGGCCTAGTGCAACGTCAGTACCTGACCCCCTGGTAGTCTTAATCGAAACGACTGACCTCCGAGAATGAAGATGGGCGTCGTGGGATGGACAGCGCGGATGGCGTTAAAAACATTCGGCCCTGTGCGCGATCCGAACCCCGCAGGATAAGCATGCATGTAGCAGGACCGTACAGCAGCGTGCACTCACAGTGGTCCGTCTTAACCACAGGCATGTGGCTACACGTCACATTAAGCTAGTCAGTTTCCGACTCCGGAATAAGCCCCCAACTGGAGGATTGACGCACCCGACGAGGAGGAAGAAGTCGGGCTCTTCCGCGATGGCCTCCAGGAACTGTCATCCATGGACGTCCAGGTTCAGGAACACATAGAGAGGTAGGTACCCGCGAGAGCGGGTGATATGCGACGAACCCATTGTTCCTGGACCATGTTTTCGACCTTTTGCACGGTGGTGTTGACATCGTTGCCGGTGAAGTCGTAAAGAACGCCGAGCGACGTAACCTTGCGGCCCCTTCGGGTTGTAACACTGTGTCAATCGCGGACCTCATGGATTGACATGCCGTATACTCACTTGCGCGTGGTGAATTTGGCGAAGCGCTCTATTGCATGATTGATATCGGGTCAGACACGCTTTCTCGGACGTAGAAAACGAACTATGCGACGCACCGCCGACGGGGACGTTGACGACGTTGCCGTGCGGGTCAAAGACAGTGATGTTCACGTTAGACGACAGATAACGACCGTTCAGCTTCGGGGCGAAGTTCTTGTACATGTCGTATGTGTTGGCGTAGATGTACAGCTCGTGGCTTGAACCTCTATGAGCATATAGCCTACGCAAAGACTAGGATCGACGCTTACTTGCCAATGGCCATGATGTCGTAGGGCAAATCGAACATGAACTTGTTTGTCTGGGCATAAATTGTGACCATCGGTTCAAACTCCAATATGTTCGTTGTCTCGGTGCTCACCTCGTGCCCATCGACGCCGCCCGGCGGGTAGCCATCCGAGAGTCCAGTACCTGACGTTGAAGGGCTCGAGATCAAAAACCGCCCACCCCTACGCATTTCTCCAACACGCACCATCGTGCAAGTCTCCGGAGTCGACCAAGAGGAGGTCGACATCCTTTTCCTACAACGATAGTCAGGACCCCGCGTCTGCTCGAGACCACGCCAGAGATCACAATCACTGACCAGTGCAATCTGCTGCATGTGCGTGACGAAGGACGAGAAGTCGCCCAAGTCCCCGCTGCACCCCGCATCCCATGTTACCCCACATTCGCGCATACACCCGACCCCACACCGATCGCGCACTCACCTGTAGTTGGGTTCCGGGAAGGACGACTTCTGGTGTCCGAGCAGCCAGCCATGGCTGTCCGTAGTATGGATGATGTTCAAGTCGCTCCAGACGAGGGGCGTGGTGGGCGGGGCGAGGTACGTCTGCGGGTATTCGCGGCGCTCGTGGACGTGCGCGTGGGCTTGGTCGTGTTCGTGTTCCTCCCCAGGGCACGCTCGGGCCGCGAGCGCGGCGACCGATAGCGCGAGCAATGACGTGAGCTGCATCCTCGACCGGGGCGGCGCGAGACCGTATACGGCGCGGGGCGTGTGGGGGAGCGTCGAGGACGAGGAGGCCGTTCAGCGCGGACATCGGAAGAAGCACGCAGCCAACTTTATATGCGGGTGTGGGTGCCGGCCGAAGGGAGAGGGCGGGCGTTGGGGACGAGCGTCAGGGGCAGGGAGGGTATGGCAACGTCGCTGTTGGCACTGGCGGCGACACGAACTCATGTGCAAATTTGATGCGGATGCGGACGGAAGCTGGGTTTATCGCCGATTACGCAGACCAGGTCACCGATCCCACATGGTCCCCCGGTATAACCTCTGTCTCTCTGGCCTAGCTTGGGTTCCACGACAAACATAGCACGATAGTCATTCGCTCACAAACTTTTACATACTGCAGCTGCACTTCGTCAGAGCCTCAATCAGTTCTCATTGGCAGGCGTAGAGAGGAGCGGTTGGGCAGGATGGACATGAGACGTTGTGCTGTGAGGCATTCGAGCACGTTTGTGAGGAGTTGATTCGGAGGAAGGACAAAGAGTCAGAGGAAAGATAATGGGCGCCACTAACAACGTTCCCCACCTGGCAGAACACCGCATGCGATAAAGAACGTGCCCTGACCAACACCAACTTCACAGCTCGTTCGGCTAACAACGCCAGGGACAACGTCCATAATAGACCAACTGCAGGGATCCTCGGGTATCCTGCTCACCCATGTTCCAGCAGACTTTTGTTCACCAGGTATTCGTCCCTACCACCCTCCTTGGCAATTATATGTATATGTTGTCTTGAGCCTGGAGCGACGACACTTTGAACATCACTGGAACAGAACTCATCAATGTCGAGAACGCGCATGATCCAAAGGGGATGGTCTATGCATGTTACTTATGTCACGTTTGTTCGGAACGTAAGCAAGTGCCTGTGTCAAAACTTTCATTACATTTTGTGAGAGTGCGCATGTGCGCATGTAGTGTATTGAGAACCCGGAGTCCAGACGCACCTGGAGATATTTATGCCATGTACCGAAACACGGGGTCACTAGTGCCCCAAACACATGCAGAGTCTTAGGTTGCATTCGAATTGCCGTTCAGTTTCTCGTGTAACCACTTTGCATCATCGGCAATGCGTCCGGGGAAATCATCGAGCGTAGCAAAGCAGAGCTAAGGTATGCTTCTGATCTCTTGTCGAGAATGAACTGGCCCATCCAGAAAGGAGAATAGACGTTTGGCGAACACTCGCAGGGCGGGGATTTGTTCAAAGGACGCACAACTGAGCGGTCCAACCGCCCGGGTTGAATGTGGGAGGTCGCCAGCGTTCCAGCCAGAGAAATAGCGCTACCGCGGTAATATCTACCGACTGCAGAGCGTAAACATGGGCCTTGCGGGGTACATGAAAGGCGATGAAGAGAGGGAGAGGAGACTTACATATAACACGCATACACCCTAGAGCTGTCCTATCCTCTGCTGCATCTTCTCCTTCACCGTCTGGTATGCGTTCAGAATCGTCTGCTCGTTGATCACAATCTCCGTCGTGTCGGCCCTTGGTCGGCTGACGCGGGAAGCGATGGTCGTTGAGTCCGTCTCCACGATGATCCTGAAAGCGCATATACGGACATGAGCACCCCCTTCTAACGAGGCTTCTTCGAGCTTAGATGGGGGAGGGGGGAGAGAAGAAACGCACCCATCGTCAATCGTCTCGTCCAAACAGAGAAGGACGAGGTCCAGGTTCTCCAGCACCCCGCGCTTCTCGACCTGGTTCCGAAGCAGCATGTGCACCGCGTCCGAGAACGCGACGAGCGCGGAGTGCAGCATGAGCTCGTTCTCGGACGGGTCGCCGATGATGTAGACGATGAGGTCGAGCGAGTGCTTGTAGACCGCTAGATGCGAGTCGTACAGGATGATGTCGCCTGAGCTCATCCGTGCACGCATACAGTCACAGTCACATCAATCCGGAGGGATCAAGTGCATGGAAGAAGAGATAGGGAACACGGTAAGACGTTCTGCGGGTAAGGCGAAGTGGTAAGGGGAACTCACCTCCGGCCTTCTTGGTCTTTTGGAACAGCCCCTTCTCAAATGCCCGCTGCTCCTTCAGCGTGGTCAACTTTTTCGACTCGCCATTTGGATGCCCCTTCGGGTGGTAATACTTCGCGAGTACTCGGTGTCCGTCGGTGTCCATGATGAGGAAGGCCGAGACAGTATAGAGAGACAAGTTCATGGCGGATGTAGGTGGTATCGTGCGAGGGGGCAGGGAGGCCAATCGTCCGAAACAATCGTCTAGCGGTCCGTGATAGTAGGGTCGAGGCAGGGATCCGATGATGATGAAGAACGAAAGGAGGCTCGAGGATGGATGAGACGGAGAGGGAGCTGCACCAAGTCCACTGTCGCTCGCCGCCACGACCCTCTGCTGGCGCCCGACGTGGCTCATTTGCGGACCTCCATCTCAGCTTCCTCCTGGTTTCTCCTCCCACCTCTTGAGTCCTCCTTCGAATTCTTGGGCATGTTAGCATCGCATCTCTAGTCTACTCGACACACACTAAAGCTAGACATCCCGGCGTCATCATCCTCACCAGCGTCGAACGCTGACCTCGGAAGCATGCCATGACACCCGTCAGCTGGCCCGCCGTCCTCAGCTCCGACTACCTCCTAGCTTCCCTCCTCCCCCTCGTCCTCTTCGTCCTCAGCCTGCAGGTCCTCGGGCGCCCCGCCGACCTCCTCGACATCATCCTCGGGCGCACTCGCCGCTCCTCCCATGCGTCCCCCAGCCACTTCTCCGTCCAGCGCGCCGCGGCGTCCTACGCGCAGTACGCCGAGCTCGCGCGCGCGGAGCTCTCCTCGATGCGCGCGTCGTACCAGCGCATGAGCTGGGCGCACCGGCGCACGGGGTACGCGCTGGGGTACCCGCGGAAGCTCGCGCGGCTCGAGGAGTCCATTGCCACGAACACGGTTGTCGCGGATGCCATCGCGCGGCTCGCGCGGGAGGAGTTCGACGAGGAGGAACAGGAACGCGGGCTGCTCGCCTCAGGCCCAGGGATCAAGGGTGACCTGGGCCGGGTGCGCGAGTCACTGAAGCACTTCGTGCGGGACTGGAGCGAGGAGGGGCGCGCGGAGCGGGAGGTGATCTTTGGGCCTGTGCTGGATGTTCTGCAGGCGTGTCCGAAGGAAGAAAGGGGAGGGAAGAGGGTGCTTGTGCCTGGGGCTGGGTTGGGGCGGCTTGCTTGGGAGATCTCGGAGCTTGGTGAGTTGCCCGTCCTCGGAAATGTTTTGTTTTTGGTGTTCTGTCGTATGGCTTGGGCGATGTATGCGCTTCCCGGGAAGGCATTTGGCATTTTCTGCGTGTCAACGAACGGACGATGTTCCTACGCTATCTGTAGGCGAGCGGAATGGGTTGTGCGCGTCCTGATCCAAATTCATGACTAGGAACCTGCCTACGTGAACCTTCGCGGAGCTGCAGGGACGAGTGTTTCTCTAGGGTCTAGTCAGTGGTAGCATTGCCTTGGCCTTATCCCTTGTTTCCGCTCGATGGGTGGGCGAACATGCACTGAATTCTTGTAACTTACCTTCAGGCTACCAAACGACTGCGAACGAGCTCTCGTTCTTTATGAACCTCGCTTTGCGATTCCTCCTTTCGCCCTCACAGACCCAGCGTCCGAACCAGCACGTCCTCCAGCCCTATGCGAGCTGGTTCTCGCATCAACGCACCACAGACACTCTCTTCCGCAAAGTCTCCTTCCCGGACGCCATCCCTCGTCTCTCAGACAACTTCGCCCTGGCTGAGCGCGACTTCCTGTCCCTGCGCGCCCCCGACGGGACGCCAGGCTACGACTTCGTCGTGACGTTGTTCTTCATCGACACCTCCCTGAACGCGATCGACACCCTCGAACACATCTATGCCCTTCTTCGCCCTGGGGGCAGGTGGATCAACCTCGGCCCTCTTCTATGGACTAGCGGTGGCCAGGCATCGGTCGAGCTGAGCCTGGAGGAGGTCCTGAAGCTTGCAGAAGCGATTGGGTTCGATTTCGCTGGCGGTAGTGAGGAAGCTGCGGAGCTTGAGCTTGTGCGGCGGCGAACGGTGGAATGCGAGTACACGGCGGACCAGACGGCGATGATGAAGTGGCTGTATCAGGCAGAATTCTGGGTTGCTGCAAAGAAAGCATGAGCGCTCGCAAGCTTCGTCTTTGTGCCGCCTGAGCGTTATCGGATTTCCGGGCTGTTCTTATTCGTGCGATTTGTGTTGCGAAGCCTCCCGTATGCGCACTGTGCAGTTTGAGGCACGGCGATGCCTACAAACTATAAATTGTTGTTCGTGCAGAATTGCTTGCATTTGTATCGGCCTCCATGCTCACTCGCACTAGACCACACACGGGCGTCTGACTTCAGCTTTAAAGAAGTGAACAGACGGCTGCAGCTACTTATATCCCCTTCTGCGGTTGCTTAATCCTGGTCCACCACCGCCCTGGACTGCAGGACCTCACGGTGAGTCCCGTCCTCTTCTCTCTTTACCAAACACTTCGTCTGATTCGAGTTCTCTTGTAGAACTGCTCTCGATGTGGTTGCTCAGTACAGACCGCGCTGAGCTTCACTTTTTCGCCACTCCAGAATCGGTCACCGGTGGCTACGCGATCCTATCTCATACCTGGGGACACGGCTCAGAGCAATCGTTCCAGGATATACAAGCCCTCCGCGACCAATGTCTGCTTTCCGGCGAGAACCCCCGTGATCTCTCTTCCCCCAAGATCCGCCAATGCTGCATTCTCGCAGAGACCTACGGGTACCGATGGCTCTGGGTGGATTCCTGTTGCATTGACAAGACGAGCAGCACGGAGCTCTCTGAGGCGATCAACTCCATGTTCCGGTGGTACTCGCTCGCAGAGGTATGCTTCGCCTTTCTCGAAGACGTCGAGAGCGACTGCGTCCTGGATGCCGCTGGATCGGCGTTTCGGACGGCGCGCTGGCACTCCCGCGGGTGGACCCTCCAGGAGCTCGTCGCGCCAATGCTCGTCATCTTCGTGTCGCAGGACTGGAAGGTTATTGGGAACAAGGTGGAGCTCGCGCCACTCCTCCAGCAGATTACCGGGGTCTGGCGACAGGTGCTCACCCGCGAGGTGCACTACTCGGTCATCAGCGTCGCGCAGAGGATGTCGTGGGCAGCGAACCGGAACACCACTCGCGTGGAGGACGAGGCGTACTGCCTCATGGGACTGTTCAACGTGAACATGCCAACGATTTATGGCGAGGGTCGACAGGCGTTTCAGCGCCTCCAGCACGAACTCATAAAGCAGTCATTTGACACAAGTTTATTTGCTTGGGGGCTCGGGATCGACTCCGAGAACGTCACGTTGGTAGAACCACAAGAAATCTACCAGTACTTCAACACGTCTTCGCAGAATCATGTCTATCTCCTCGCTGACTCGCCCCGCAACTTCGTTAAGCCCTTCGGACGAATTGTGCGTTTTACGCCGGCTGCGGCAAACCCATTACAACCCTATCTCGACTGGCAACATAAGGCGAATACCACCGTACGTAATATTTCTCAAGCATGTTGAGTTGCTGACGGAAAACACTCAGACCACCCAAGCGAGCGCTGCACCAGAACTCGGTCCTTTCGGTCGAATGGAGTTGCCAAGGTTCTCGATGACAAGCTACGGATTGAAATGCCGTTTCCCAATCATCGAGTCAGACGGGTTCATGGTCGCCATCCTCCTGTGCGACAACAGCCGCGAACACATCGGGCTCCTCCTCCACCCGTCCAACTACCTCATCCAAGACCCCTCCCGGAAGAAGTACCACACCGGGCACGGCTACCGGATGCCCTCGGGGGGCGTCGGCTTCGCACGCCTCATCTCTCTCGGCGACGATTTCTACAACCTGCAGCTGAACGGCAAGACCGTCACGGCCGAGTGGCGCGACATCTTCATCGCGGACAGTCCGCCCCCGGTCCTCAAGGACGTCGCCCCGAGCCTCTGCCACCCGCTCCACAGCATCGTCCCCGCACCGCCATTCCGCCTCCCGCACTGGCTCATCGGCCGGCTCACGCTGATGGGCATGGAGCTGCGCCCGCTGCAGGTCCTGCGCAAGACGCCGCTCGAGCTGTCGGCGACGTTCGAGGACGTGAGCACCAAGGAGGGCATCCGCGTCATCCTCGGGACGTGTGCGCAGTCCCCCGCGGTGCCCGGCGGCGGCCCCCGGGTCTGGGCGCATTGGGCAAAGGCGATGCCGCAGTTCGTCGCGACATGGGGCCAGAAGACGGACTTCGAGCACGACTGCGGCGAGCACCACGTCGGCGCGTGGCCGGGCTGGACGAAGGACTTCGGCGACGCGGAGCGCACCGTGCGCCTGTCGTTCGCGCGCTGCAGACTGACCCCCGCGCACACTTTGGTCGTGCATGTCGAGCTCGAGGGCAGCGTGTACAGCGCGATGAAGAGCGGGAAGGGCATCGAGTTTCCGACAAGGGAGGGCTCTCGGCTGCGGATCGGTGCCGTCGAATCCGGTTCGTCGGAAACGTTCGTTGCGGAGGAAATGGAGAAGCTTGCTATAGCACCCGTATAGCGGTTACCGGTATGCAACCTCTTGACTGTGCATATCTGTGCCGGGACTCTGAGCTATGTTGATATACCAATTTGACAGGGTACTTGGGCCTGACGGCGACAGCTCGGATTGTCATTTAGATAGCATGAAGGAAGAACAACAATCGTTTGCAGGATATGGAGTCTCCTTCCAGGATAAGACATCCATCTCGGCGATACTGTGCAATATCCAAGGAAGGCAATGCATTGACAGTTCCAAAGGCCAAGGAAGGTTTATTGAAGTTCATAGAAGATGTATATTCGTCTGTATCATCTGTTTGAGAGTGTCCGGTATTCCTTTCATCGTTCGCGAAGAGTTTAGGCTAGTGTATCCGTACGTAGATTCATGGGCTCGACAGGCCATCATCAGACTCGGAGACAGTTTGCGCAACCTTCGTTACGATACCTGCCCATTGGATTGAAGTACTAGCGAGATTTCTACAGCTCCCACGATAAAGGGTTGCTACTTTAGATGATCCCATGGTTCATTGGTAAGAACGCCTGAAGGCTTGGATTGAAGGAGGTCCAACTGGTCAGAACATTCGGGTCGATGGGGACGCTCGGGCATCTCGGAGATGGGCCACGTGCATTTGTTGTCTCCTATTTGTACCCGCCAAGCAGGCCTCAGGGCCAGGCTGCTCAGACTCTCATCCGACTGTCCCTCCAACACGGAACCCACTGTGAACTCGAAATCGACATTGACGTCTACCGGAATGTGCGCCTCCGCATCCCTCGACAAAATACTTGATTACTGCGCGGAAGAGGTGAGCGGAAGCCGTCTGTGTGCCTGCGATGGGCGGTGTCAGCGTCGAGCGACGACTTTTGATTACTGCATCGGAATAGCGGCCCTGAGTCGGGTGAGGCCCGCAGCATACGCACGATCATGCATATGATCGTTCTTCATCTTCGGAGAGCCTTCGTCTTGGACAGGGGGTTATGATGATACTAGTGAGTGGCGAGTATTGTTTGGAGGCGACTGCTGTACTGACCAGCGGTTTGTTTGACTTTTGAAGCGATACAGGATGGGACTCGAACGTGTTCTAAAAGCGTACGAGTACGTGCTGAAATGGGTTGCTATCAAAAGAAAAGTACACGAGGCTCAGCATTCTATCTGTCCATCGAGAGGGGATCTGAAGGGGGAATGACAGGAGATTCGCGAAGTATATGCGTCATGGTGAGCATGTCTCATCCTCTTGGATACGCCTAAGGACCAGCCATATGCAAGTTTTTTCACTGATGGGCACGAGGACAGAGGACAGCCGTGGTCTTGTCACCAACTTGCTTCGCAATCGAGCTTCTCCATCCTTGCCGACAGACCGCCCAGTAAACTAGGTTTGTTCGAGCCCAGAGGCACCCTTCACAGGAGAGCCACAACGGAGTGTCTTGAGACTATATAGAGGCCGAGGGGCTAGATGGCTCGGAAATAGTCTTGCACGCCGTCCCCGATCGCCAGCTCATGCCCTTCTATGAACCATTTGCGACCACCGCTTTGGAGCAAGGCCACTAACTTTGTGTCGAGTAATTCGCTGGATAACCTGACCGCACAGCGCCAGGTTAACTATCATTCTGACGCATACACATCATTCCATCGCAATTGACGATAAAGTGAATCGGCGTTCGGACCAGGCGAGCGAAATGTTGCAGCAGACTTGGGCCGTGTAACGCAGTTCGAGCCTGAGTCGCAAGGGATGGACCCATGGAAGACGTCACTAATTTCCCCGTGCAGCTTCCTCTTCTTATCCACCCAATGGCAAGCATATTGGGGGAGATACCGCTATCAAGACGGGAAGGAGAATGGAGAAGAAAGGAGGAGGGAAAGCACCACCTCACCATGCTTGAGGGGGCCGTTTTGGCGGCCGACAGTCTGCTGGGGAGCTTCATATGCAGCATGAAGCCAAGCGTTCGCCCGTCCTCGTGTCCGTCTGCCCTCCATCCTTGGAGCCTCCTTAACCCCCTCTCGTCTCTGCAACCCCCAGCTCCATTCTCCCATCTTCTGGCTTGCAGGTTGTTTAGCATGCGCCCCGTCTTCGCTGCAGCTCTTGCTGTGAGTCGAATTCGTCCGCGTGCTCGAGGTTGTACTTAATAAACGTTTCGTCAACAGCTGTCTGTTTTCGCCGCCTCGCTGGCGAAGGAAGTTGTTGTTACCGTCGGCGGTAACACAAAGGCACTTGACGGCGCGACCACCGTCTTCGACCCCGACGCGGTGACGGCCGACATAGGTGACGTAGTCGTCTTCAATTGTGAGTTCTTGTTTTTGTCCTGTCCTTCGCCTCTACCCTCTTGCTATGATCTCAAGTGGAGTGTGCCTGCCGGCCGTGTCATAAAAGTTCATGGCGCGCATGCGTCCAATCGACAGCTGTTCTCTGTTTGGACACTTCTCCTTTTATCGTTTTCACGAATTGTTGTCTACGTCCAGCTTTTGCATTTGCAGCCCCTATCTCAATATTAATTTCTTTCCTAAGTGTTTTATGTAAATTGAGCTATATGCTAACTCTTGTACCTTCTTCGATAGTCACCCAGGGGAACCACACAGCAACACAGTCGACGTTCGCCGCGCCCTGTATTCCTCTGCACGACTTCAACCTCACTCTCAACGGGTTCGACTCGAGCTTCCGCGACGCTGGCAACTTCAGCGCGATCACGAACCTGTCCGTCAACGTGACGACGTCGGACACGATCTGGTTCTTCGACTGGAATACATGCGCCGAGGGTGGCGTTGGCGGGATAAACATTAATGGAACTAATTACCTGACGCTGGACGGGTTCCGGGTGAGCAATTACATTTTGATTTCGTGCCTCACTTCTCCTCGCGAGTCGGACAACGTCGGCTCTGGCGCGCTCCATATGTTTTTGTTGGCTGATTCCTATCCTCTTGGCCTAACAGCGAAACGCAATGCGTCTGAACGGCACCGTGACGGTGGGCTCGGGCCCCTCCGCTACGCGGACGTCGCACCCAGGGCCAAGCGGGTCGGGCCTCCGCCCGAGCTCGAGCCCAGGGACGAATGGGAACGGCGCGGAGCATGCGGCCGGGCTAGGATCCGCCGTGGTCCTCCCAATGGTCGCCGTGGCACTTCTGTTGTGGTAAGTGCTCTTCGACAACGGCGGTGCATTGGAGTGCGTGCGAACACGCACTCGGTCCTCGTATCTCGACTCCCGATTATCTCTGGCTCTTGTCACTAGTCCCATTTATCTCTCTTTTTGTCGGTCCTGGGCGAAGAACGTGATGCGATGGCTTTTAGCCTGGACGATTTGCATTGTCTACCATCGCTGCTGTATTGACGCCCCATTCGTAGTTCCATTCATTCTTTATCATGCTTCTCATGATCGAATGGAAAATTACACGATCTCCGCTCGAGGACCGGCATAGTGCCATCCTGCTGGTAAGAGGCGGTCCTACTGATCGATGTTCTCCAGCTTCGGGCCAGTCACCACCCCAGCACTCCTTTGCAAATGGAACATGACTACTCCCCGTGTTCAGAGATTGACGTATGGGTTGCTGGCGTCACTCTCCGTCCTGTGAATATATACGTCGTAGGTGCACAGGTTGCGTTCATTATTAGCTGACAAAGCAGCCTCATGTCCCGTGTGCGAGCATAGCGTCACACAGGAATACATCAAGTTATGACAAGATCTCCGGTCAATGCCCGCTGGAAAGCGTCGAAAGCGATGCGAGACACACTGCCTTGTGCACAGTTTGGCGGCTTAACAATGGTGTATTCTCAATGCGTTGATCCAAGGACGGACGCCTTGCCCGCAAAATCGCCCACTGTCATCGGGCCTCGTCTCTCTTTCGGTGCGTCCTCATACTCTTTCAACAATTTGGCATGCGAGGTTCAACTGGCCGTGAATCTTGAACTGGCAGCACCGCTTTCCATGTTGCTATTGAGCACCGACCGCGCCGAACTTCACTATTTTAGCGACCCCGAGAGCGTCCCGGGCGGATATGCAATCCTCTCACATGTGTGGGACAAGGAAGAGATGTCCTTCCAGGATATCCAGGCCCTGCGAAAACAATGCGCTTCCCGCGGCCTCAAACACGCCACACGCTTCTTCAAGCTCGGGCTGGGATCTAGAGCGACACCGCGCGACCTCGCATCGGATAAGATCCGACAGTCGTGCATCATAGCCGAGCGACACGGGTACAAGTGGATCTGGAACGATACGTGCTGCATCAACAAAGAGAGCAGCTCGGAACTCTCGGAGGCGATCAACTCCATGTACCGCTACTACTCCCTCGCCGAAGTGTGCTACGCATATCTCGGGGACGTCTCACAGGACATTGGGGGGCTGTACTCCCAGGTGTGGCATGGGTCGGGGTTCATGGACAGCCGGTGGCACTCGCGCGGATGGACGCTGCAGGAGCTCATCGCACCCACGTTCCTCATATTCCTGTCCAGAGAATGGCAAGTGCTCGGGACCAAGGCGAATCTTGCAGACACCCTACAGGAAATCACCCAGATTCCAGCAACGGTGTTGCGGAAAGAGGTCGATCTGGGTAGCGTGAGCGTCGCTCAGCGCATGTCGTGGGCCGCCGGGCGACAGACGACGAGGTTGGAGGACGAAGCGTACTGTCTCATGGGAATGTTCTCGATCAATATGCCTACACTCTATGGGGAAGGCCGGCGGGCCTTCTACAGACTCCAAGAGGAGATCATGAAGCAGTCAATCGACAACTCTCTCTTTGCTTGGGGATCTCGTGCGAAACTTCCAGCCTTATGCTCCTCGGGCATGTCCGGGAGGCGGAATGGTTCGCCGCACGATCACCAGAACCCGGAGTTGTACCTCTTCGCAAGTTCCCCTTCGTCTTTCAAAGATAGTACAGCGATTGTCTTCTGGCCACCTCGGTCTTCCGTGAGTGCATCCCTCCCTCAGACATTTATATCGGTCGTTGAAACTTTGCCCAGCGTTCCTCTTCCATCCGTGGGGCGGACCCTCCCTCTGCCAGAACCTATCATTCATTTTATCTCGATGGACTGCCTACCTTCTCCATCACATCGTACGGCGTGCATGCTCGCGTCCCGATCCTTGAGTTCCGCGGAGTAACTATCGCCATCATATGTTGTCACGTCTCCGCCCAAAACAAGACTCCAATGGCACTCCTGCTCACCCGCTGTCCCGGCGCATCCGACCCCACACGCCCGCTCTATCATACCGGCGGACCTCTCGGCAAACGTATGGCCTTAATGGACATGACGATAGCCTCCAGGAACGCCGTCCCAGAGTGGCGGGACATCTACATCACCCACCGTCCTCCCCCAGAGGCCGCGGTGTCGCTCGACCCGCGCATCCTCATCAATAGCAGCAATTACACGCCCTACCGCCTCTCACGCCGCTCTCTCGACGCGTTCCTGGCGAAGGGCTGGGAGCTGCACTCTGTCACGTCACCGCCGAAGGTCCCCTGGACGGGCTCGTCCCCCGTCACATTCACGTTCCGACGCACGGGTGCACGCTACTTTATCGCTGTCTACCTTGGGCGGTGCACCCATCCCGCGGAGGACGACCCGGATGCAGTCGCAGACGACGACTCCGACGGTAGCGAGAAGGAGCGAGAGCAGGCGGGGTTGTTCGATTGGTACGCGGGATATGGCACTATCGGAGCGCACGGTCAGCTCCTGCCAGATCATCGTTCTTGGCTTGCGCAGCCCAACTACTGGAAGGAGGAGAGCCATCCGTGGCGGGGTCGGAGCTGGGCTCGAGCCGAGCTACACGTCGGGGCACCCCCTAGTGGACAGCCCGAGTTCGAGTGCGACGGCCCGGACCACATCTCCGAGTGGCCGGATTGGACGAAGACGTTCGAGATGTCGACGGGGTGGATGAACCATTACATCACGCTCGCGTTTGCAGAGTGTCCCATCAATCCGAAGTCGACACTGGTGATGGATATCGGGTACTGGGAGGCGGCGAAGTTAGGGTTGGAGGTAGCGGGGCGGAGCACGGGAAGCGGTTACGAACGCTCATCGCTAGAGGCGTTTTCGTCTGATAGGATCACCCACCTTCCAGAACAGCAATGGTGCCAACAACCTAGAAAGCGAAAACAATATAATAGCGAATAACTAAATAATTTCACAATGGTCGTAATCTGCACCATATCCCCACTGAACAAACGAAAAACCTGGAGTGAAGTCGCCCAGCGTTAGCACTGCCCAAGGTATTTGTTCTTGGGCATCGTCTGGTTGTAATCCTGGACCCACGTCGTAAGGTTAGGATTGTTGTATGCCTCACTGTACCTGGGTATTCAAACGCGCATCAGCATCTGTGTGTCCAACTCCGAGCAGTGCTTAACCGCCGACAGGTGCTGAAGAGGAAAGGGGGAGGGCGAAAAACAAAACGCACTGATTGATATATGCCGCAGTGGGGAAGTCGGGTGGGTCGCAACCGACATTGACGGCGTTCGGATCCTGGTAGACTCGAATATAGTCAACGCGCAACGTAGATGGGAACGCAAGGTGATCGAAGTCGATCGTGCCGAAGTTCGTGGACATGCCCAGGTTCGCTATGAGATACTGCAAAGGTGTACGTCAACGTAAGAGCGAATGGGGATGTTGACTGCGGAGACTGACCATGGGTTCCTGGGGAACAGGACGATCGCTGATCCCGACGACACTATCCGGCCCCATGACAGACTGTTGGATGCTCCAAGAGATTTTTCCATCCGCTACCCAGGTGATGTACTACAAAAGTGGGAGTTCAGAAGAAGTTTGCGCCTTCAGGGCCCAGCTGGACTCACCGCATCACCAAAACCAGGCTTGTACTGGAATGCATATATCGAATACTGGGCACCGTCAAACTCATAGGCGGTCTGGTCTATACACAGATGACAGGTGCCACTTGTCAGACGGTATTCATATATACACTAACTATTCCGACGTACCGACTGCAGTGACCACGGACGAGGCTTGCTGATAGATTCCTCCCATGTAGGTGTTGTTCTTGCTGATTGTGGGATCGGCAATGTCGTAAAGGCCCCCCGTTGGGTTGTACTTCCAGTTGAATGGCTACACAGATGCGATTAGTGACACCCTAGATAAGACAGACTAGACAACATACCGCCCATTGTCCGGATTGCGACACCGCTCCCGTTTTGCTACCGAGAGCCGAGCCTCCGACCTACGAGTGTATATCCTTGTTGAGCCTCCGTCGATCTCAGAGTACAAAATCGCGCATACCTGGGCTTCGAACATGTCGATCTCTGGCGCAGAGCGACCGACATATTCTCCATTCTCATGCACAGGACCAGGGTGTGACTCCCCAGGACAAGTACACCGCGACAGCCGCTGGCCTGGTAGTCGCGAGAGCGCGCCGCCGTTTCCCTCGTCGTTGCCGACTGTCGCCTGTACGGGCTGGTCATCTACCACCTGGTCCGCAACGGTGCCAATGTCGCATGCATCGTACGTGTAGGGCCACTGCAGATACCGGGCACATGGTTGCCTCGTAAACTGAGCACAAAAATCAACCCCAGAGTGGACCACGCACCGTGCCGTCCGTCGTCGCGCCATACCCCGCGCGTCCCAAATTTCCCATCGCCCAGATTGCAGGCCACAGCCCGCGCACGTTGTTATACCCGGGCAGCATCACGCGCGCCTCGACGAGCCCGCCCGTGAAGCAGAACTTGTTCCACGTTGACATCATGCCGCCGGTGTAGTTCAGGTTATGGTTCGGGCGCGCGGAGAGCTGGATTTCGAGCGAGCCGTTACGCGTCGTGATCGCGACGGGGTCGTACCACTCCTTGTTTCCCGTCGCCCAGTAGTGCAGGTCGACCGCCTCCCAGTACGGGTCGTCTCCCGGGTAGAAGGTACGGCCCTCGGTGTTGAACTCGTCGCTGAACACGAGCTGCCACGTCTGGCCGTTGACGTAGTCCACCTTCGTGCGCGCGTCCTGAGGGGTGTCGCGGTCGATGAGCCCACGCAGACCCGAGATATCCGGGAGCTGGCCGGAGGCGTTGATCCCCCCAAGATTGAAGCCGCCTGAGTAGGACTGCGTCGTTCTTGTGAGGTACGTTGCAATTGGGTAGCCAGCGCTGGGAGATGTGTCAACACAGGGATGCAGAGGCCATGAATAACAAGAAGAAGAGCGCACAAGAGGGCAAGGAGGCACACGAGCAAGAGGATGACGCAGCCGACGTTCGTACAACCTCGCACGGAGAACATGTGGCCACCATCCTTCCCCCGATCCTTCTTCAGGTCCGGATCATGGAGGCTGTCGTCGTCTTCGGGACCGTTGAACACGCTCAGGTCCATAGGAAGTGCATACTGTAGGCACATGCGTCATATGCACCTGTTCACAAGGAGGTCCATGGACATACCTTTTCCGACATCGAAGGATATGACATGCTCGACAGAGCCTGCGATTCTGGCTTTAGAGACATGCTCCTGGCACAAAAGATGATAACATACTGGGGAAGCGGGAGAGGGCGAGCTTGCCTGGGCAAATCGTGCAGTCGGGGTGTTCGTTGGTTGGGACGGCACCAAGTGTGTCCTCCTCCCAGTCGGATCGGGCCACAGAAGACCAGTAGCTGAGGTCATACCGTCGGTGCGCAACGGCCTTGGCAATGTGGTTCAAAATTGCTGGAACACTTGTAGAGACAGGATGTGCAAAGGAACGAATGCGGATTATTGTCACAGAACCGAGCCCAGGACGGGTATTGGAAGCATGTGTGGAGAAAGAATTCAAAGGGGGATGCGCGCATCCTTGTTCGCAGCATGTTTAATAATATCTAGAGCTCGGACGCGCTCAGGTCCCACATGGACACCAAATTCCCCTGTATGCATCACAATGGTCCTGGCGCTGATGCCGTCAATAGCAGCCCGACGGGAGATGTTTTGCATGGCACAGCGCATCGGTGTCTTGGCAAACCCCTCACCTTCTCGCTCCGTTTTCGAGTGGTAGAAGGAAATGACGTGCACAAACAGCGATCCTGCCTTGGCATCGTAGCCAGGATCCACAATGCCTTGCAAGCCAAACCAGCGAGGGCCGCGAATGCATCTGGAAGGTCGATCAGCGCCATCGGCTGCGCACTGCAGACACAGACTGTGCGCTGTGTAGTGATCATCAAGTGACCATTGGCACAGAAAGTCCGTTACTCCGTATAGATCGCGATGATGTGCGTGATGTTTCCAGCTAGCAAGATCTTGAAAGTGCTTACTACGAGGGCTCACCAGCCATTATCATCGACGGGGTACCTATGAGATCGCACCCCTTGGTGCTGAGTGTCATCGGCCCCACTTTGCGTCCGAGTAGTCGAGCCGGTGATCCGGGAGAATCTGGTGGTGAATGACGGGAGGAGAAAAGCTGCACGATGGCAACTGGGCAGGGGAGATTCTGAAGGCGGCTTCCAGTAGCCGCGAGCAGCGAGGAGGCGGGGAGCGATGTGCCGCGTGGGTGAGATCTTGAGGCCCGAGGCCTGAATCGCTATGACTACGACCATCGCTTGCCCACTGCATCGCCACCGAATACGAGGCTCAGGGTGGGAGAGGAACAGGGAATGAACTCCACTCATCTTCAATGTCGACTCGAACGACCGGAGACGGCGGAGGAGACTGGGCAGCCATGAATGTCACCATCGATGGGATTGAGAAGAGTCGTTTGCCAGTGCAGCCATGAAGGAGCAGAAGCGCCGGGCGGCGCCTCTGCCAGTGCTGTACCTGATGAGCTCGCAGCAGGAGTTTCAAATTCAAGGAGTGTGGTGGCGCGCTCCGAGTCAGAACCCACATCCAGGTACCAGGCGCCGTGGTAAGTACATACCACCGGTTGAGTAGGGTCCACCCTACTACAGAAACTGCATCTATGTCTCATACAAGTTGTTGTACGAATTGAAAGGGTGCTACTACTTAGTACTGTGGAATCAATGGGTCCTTGGTCAGTGGCGGTGCGAGAAGGAACTACTCAGCTTCCATTGGCAGGGGCCACTGGTTAATCGAGGCTCCGACTTTTCCGACCCTAATCTTGAAACCCTGCATGACATCAGGCAAGTCTTGTAGCTGCTGTGTCCATGGATTCCAGCCCCCAGGGGCCAGGACCACACTGCTCTGGGGGAGGATTCTGTTCGTGAGGGCTTCACGATGGAGACAAACCACAGGGCTTCATTCCATGAAGTTCGGGCCGAGCGCGCTATCTTCGCTCACACCCGGCCAGATCCCATGATATCCATCCATAAATTAATTGGCCGTCTCCACGCCTCACGCCGCCTCCTTAGCTCCTTCCTGTGCGTCCGATTGGGCATCACTCGCACGGCGTCCGCGTCAAGGAAACTGGGAACTCACAGACCCCAGGGCCAGGACCTTCTCAGCGGGAATGTGGATCACCGTGTTGAGCGCGTGCTGGCTCTCGACAAAGGTGGAGGCATCTGGCGGGCCGCCAGTGGACGTCGACTCAGACATAAGGTTTCTCGCAGGAGCGACTTTGAGCTGCTCTTGGACGTAATATATTGGCGGGTGTTGAGCCTGCAGGCGGTGGCGTTCCGGTCAATATCGTGGTGAAGTCCCCGAAAGGTGAGCCTGAGCATGTGGGGGAATAACGCTCACGATGTCAACAGCGCGTTCGCGGACACTGACTCGGCGATGGAATACGTTTCAACACAACACGCCGCGCAACAGCGGGAGCCACTTGGACGCACTCACGTTTTCCCACCATGAAGTTGAAGAAGAGGACGTAAAGGTTGTTGTGGGTGGCGATATACTGGAACACACGCTAAATCGTGGTGAGCTGAGTCCTGCTAACCTGAAAACAGCCTCAAAGTCTAGAGACATACCGCGATCAGGTCGACCAGCTTGCATAGGCTGCGATGGGCGGCGTGTTCAGTTTCCACGTAGGCCGTCCGGTGCCCATGGCAAGATGTGGAAGGGAAACCTACGTCGTGAGCATCGCAGTCGTGATCGTGAGCGCGATCAGCTTCGTGATGATGTCGTCCGATCTGTCACGGAGGGGTAGTGATGGTAAAATATCAGGACACGCACCGGGAGACTCGGCGAGAAAAAAGGAGCAAAACAGAGCGGGCCGGACTTACTTTCGTCAGCCTGTGCGGCTCCTATAGAGGTCAAAGCAGAGCGAGGTTGAAATGAACAAGTCCGCTCCGAGCGAGATAGACAGAGACAATGCCGTGTGTCTGTTAAAACAATTAGGCAGGGCATATGATCAATCGGGTCGCTCTGTTCCAGAAGTGAAGCGCGTGGTCCTCAATGAGCACGTACCCTCAGCACTTTCTCCGCTTCGAAGAGGTTGTGGTACCGAAATGTGTATGGGACGATCTTCAACTAAGATAGTCTCGCTGTTCCAAGACACGTACCCTCGGATTCCGTACGCTGCGATATATATTTGCACAGATGAGTGCTACTTCGTCAATGAAAATGTTGGCAGTACCCACTAACCGTCACAGCTACGGACTACGAGCGTAAGTAAAAAAAATTGGATCAATAGACGTCTCAAAGGTGCGTACCTACGCTGGCTACGGTAAGGAGACTCTGCTTTGTTATTAGCTCTCTCGATGCGTAAGGAAACAAAATACGGGCACGTACTCCAAAAGCACTAAGGTATGCATGTCGGCTGATTGTCTACCTGGTTAGAATGAGCGTGGCAGATACGTCAAGGACTTTACGAAGCCATAACCGGTGGGTAAGGAAGCTGGGTTTCGCCTGAGCACTTCCCAGATTTTTATACAAGACAGAAGAAGTGAAAGGATTCCCTGCAACGTCTTTGTCATAAGTCCCTTCCGGCTACGATGCGAGGACACACACACTTGCATTCATGATAGTTTCCATCTAACGGGTGGGGATTAGCTGTAGATTAACATTTCCTGCGCGCGACATGGTGTAGAGCGTACCGGAATGCTCCTGGACAGAATCCAAAAGCTATAAGCAGGGGTTCATAGTGTGCAGCGTCATTATAACGCACCAAACAAGGGTTGTGATGAGCGACAACGGTCGTGCAAAGCCAATTATGAGGTAGTGGTAGGTTGCGTGAAGAATGACAACCTGATGAAAGCTCTCGCAGAGACTGGCGATCTCTGTAAGATCATTGGTCGTGATGCAGCGTACTTAGAACACTGACAAAACGGTCGCGACCTGTTCGCCGTCTCAATTCTATGCTCCGACATAGTATAGAAGCAGAAATAATGCTGACTCACCAGACTTCGGAGGAGGGTTCCGTCCGTTTTTGCCCTGGTGGACCGATAGTAGATGAAAGTCTGGAGGCATGTTATGCCGCAGATCCTAAATGCACCGTGTCAGCGAGGGAAGGCGCATGGTCGTCGTAAACGTGAGAAACAAACATCGACGACAGTGCGACACCAAGGAAGGTAACACCGAGGGTACTTCCTAGGTCGATCCCCACAAGCGAGAAGGCAGCCATGCTAGGAATCAGAGGGAATAAGAATGGCAGAGGATGCGGTTGACGCAAGGCACAGCCAGGGTATTTTAAGGAGTGCGATGGCTACCTTCCGGGCCTCGCGTGAGGTATGAAGCCCTGACCGCCGTCAAGCCTTGAGACTGGGCAGGCACTGTTGCATTTCCCAGCGCGACAACAATTGTGGGACAGAGACAACCTAGATACTGGGGAGAGCCGGAAAGAATAGAGAAACTGGCAGTACATGATCATCTCGTGCCGGCGGCGGAAGAGAAGCCATGGTGGGCGCGCGACGCGTACAGATCATGATATGTGGTGGGCGGCGGTGCCATTCGCGATCGCTACACGTATGTCCTATACAACGGCTCGCCGTTGTGACAGAGCACTAGAAAGAGAAGGTCAACATAGTCAATTTTCTCCACCACCGAAAATGATAGAGCAGTTGTTTACGGTCCAAGGTTGCACAACTGACAAGCGATCGTTGTTCGAGCTTCTTCAAGACAGCTACGCGGCATAGAACGTCGTCCAAGAGCCAGTCACGACATATTGAGCCCTTCTCCGAAGTGGTGGTTGTCGTGCAAGAAGATGTTCGCGTCCGCCTGCGACGGTGATATCCGTCCCCGACACGTGGCATCCCAGACCTTGGTAGCGCGCACCTCCTCCCGACTCCCACAGAGCGACCAAGTCGTAGCCGCTGCCGTTGACGGCCTGAAAAGAGTGCGTTATGCATTTTCTACGTTGAAAGCCACTCACAACCTACGTCGACGTTATAATTCCAGACACCAGCAGATGCAATCCCCTGCGGTTCCCTCGCCATCGTCGGCCACATCCCTCGCGCTCACATGCCTCGACATCATCACGGAGATAGTTGAGCAAACCGCTCTTCCATCTGATGATGCTCTATATCCAGAATACCACTTCCAGTCATTATCAGCCTTGGCCGTCGTATGCCGAGCATTCAATGGCCCCGCAAACAAAGCCTTGTGGTCTCGATTGGGGTCGTTTCTCCCGGTTTTGGCCCTTTTTTCTGCCTTCGACAACAGAGAGATTGGACCGGACGGCCCGATCACCCCCACCTACGTGCGTCGTTGGTATCTCTAAACCCCATCATTTTTCTTTAAGTCACTAATAAACACACAAAGATGCTCTCCGGGGAAATTTTGCCGCACGAACTCTCCCGATTTCGTGAACTCGCAAGCCTCATCCGAGCCGTGCTCCCCCCTTCACACTTTTGCGTTTGCGAGATTGATTCCGTCAATACCGACGTGTGGCTTTACTTGGCGCAGATGTCTGGAGGCAAACCGCTCTTCCCCAATCTACAGGAGCTCCATTGGACGATTCAAGTGACCTCTGGCACAGAACTCCTTTTTATCTTATCTTCTTCACTCAAACGCCTTACCGTTTGTCACAATGCGTGCAGTACTGATTCCAGGGAATGGACGCTGAGCCAGAGCATGCTTTTTCGGACTATCTTCAATGTCACCCCCCATCTCACGCATCTCGTCATTCGGCATACCCATGAGGCACTCTTCCTCTCGTGCGTCTCGAATATTTCCATCCTCCGCATGGTCCGTGTCGTGTGCCTCGATCAAGATGAACCTGCCAATGTTGACGTCCTTCGCATCCTGTCATCTGTGGAATCCCTGGAGGAACTCACCATTGCCGTTGGTTCGATCGGTCGCGTTAACTTCTGTGGGTTTCCTGCACTGAAGGAACTCCATATGTCTATCATATCAGGCCCGCCTGATTCGGTTTTCGACGGTTTCTCCTCCCCATGCCTTCGCGAGCTTCACCTCTTCGATCACAACTACGCCAACTCGATGGACATAGACGAGCTATTCACTATGTCCACGTCACTCGCAAAACGCTTTCCAGCCATGATGAACCTTTCGTTAGTATTATCCTTGTCTGTTCAAGATGGCGGTCACGCTTCCTTGGCAAATGCCCTCGCCCCCCTCTTCCCCTTGCCATTGTGCAGCTTCTCCTTTTATTCGCGAAATCCCCTCGTATCATCTGGCCTCACCGACGAGTTCTTCTCCATCCTCGCGCAGTCATGGCCGCTCCTCATCAAGTTCTCCCTGGTCATTCCACGAGCGAGTGACGACGACGCGCTGCTCTCTGGTATCACGGCACAGTCCCTCCTCGCACTCGCTCGCGGTTGCCCGCGACTCCAGAAGCTTCGGGTGCCAAACATGAAGTGCCCGCCACCTGGAGAGGTTGGCAACTACCCAGTCATCCAACACCCGCTCCGCATTCTCAGTGTGGACTGGCTTGCTGTGGGTCGGCCAGCAGTTCGTCCGGGTGAGGAGGAACCTTACTATATGGCATGCGCGTTGCTCCTGGACAAGCTCTTCCCCGACTTGGACACGGGAGACGTCCTGTGGGGCGTAACGCCGACCGATGCTTGGAAGCGAGTCTTGTACGGTGTTCAGCTGTGCCAGCTGGGAAGGTCGAACCGAGCGTCGTAGGCAGAAGTAAGTTTCGACTCCACGAGGCAAACTAACCTTTCATATCCACTAGCAGTAAATCGAAGTCTGCTCACAGATCGACTACACGAACTGCCGAATTCGAGGCGCCCGCCGTTCAGACTTCTTTCGTCTACATGTCCATGGAACCTATTCGATACCCGTAACCAAGTACACTCATACATAAAGGGGGCAAACGACCACAATGCTTGTCCAACAGTCTTAGCAACGTCGCGTATGCACACGACCGTTCCTCGTCTCCGTTCGACGCTGTTTGGCGTTTACGGCACCGGAATCTCATGGTCTCCCAAGGTCGTATCACCCACATGCTCCGTCCGCCGCGCTCCACAGTGGCTCTACCGCGTATGGCGAGCGACCATGTAACAACGTCCCTCCTGTCCGGGGGAAAGAGCGCATCTCCGAGTGGGAGGCTCGCCCTGCGGCCTTGATAACTCAGTGATTCAAACATCGGCATGCATACCTTTGCGCGATGTATCATTGTATGACGCGGACCAAACGCCGTGCCGCGACCCATCAGGGTACCAGGGCGCTAGGATATTTACCCAGTGTTCCCCGCACACCCCTTCATGACTGCGTGCTCAGCGCACGCCTCGACGTCCTCGAAGCGAAACAGGAGGTAGGACACGTTCAAGCTGTCGAAGCATGGGATGCTCGCGAGGGTATGGGGGATAGAGGGGATGGCTCTTGCTTCAGGTCCAACAGAACGTGCAAGAGACGAAAGCTCGGAGACGAGCTGTCTTGAATGTCATGCTCGCGTACGCCGTACGGCCCAGACGGGCGGTTGTTGACGGAGAGGCAGGATGGCGATCCAGAGAGAACTTTGCGAGAGTTTTGATTGGAACCAATCTGCCATTCGTGTAGAATAACCACGGCGTGTGGGCAGGAACACAGGGCTGTAGTGGTATCAAAGGGCATCAGCTGGCGCCACTGGCGTTCAACGACTTGAAGATTGCCCTAAAGTCGAAGGAAGAGGAGAGCCCGGGGGACATAACACCCGTCATTCATTGAGAGTACTGCCAGTGATCTCGTACCCATCCGTCTTTACTCACACCCCATTTCTGCGGTGGCGGGGTGTGAGTAAAGACGGATGGGTACGAGACCAGAGAGTACCATATGCGAAGCATACCGTCAACCAAGTAGATAGTCGCGGCATACTATGGCGAGCCAATGAGCCAGCTGAGGACTTGAAAATGTTCGGAAGCGCTGGAGGCCTTACACGTGGCATCGAGACCCTGGAACTTGGCGCCTCCGAGCAAGTTGTGTTCTGGCACTGTTTTGACCTTGACTACCATCCGGACCTGCGGAAATATCGTTAGAAGTAGCCAGCTACGCTTAACTCGAAGGTATGCTAGCCGTGGTTTTCGAAGTTTCAATTTGCACTAATTTCACGAGTAGCCGCTCTTGGTTGGTCCGGTCTGGCTGTTCGCGATACAAGCACCCTTTGGTACTTCCATGGCCTGCATAAGGTGAGCCCGAGAATATGACCCCCAAGTAAGCTGATACTAAATCGATTCGTGGTCACGTCAGTGCTACAGGACAGGTGCTGTCTCATCGGGGCTCTGCAACACACTGCGCCCTCGCATGTCCGGACATCATTCTGGAGATAATTGAGCAAGTATTTTCCCCTTGGTCTTCTCAGTCGGACCATCACATGAATGTCAAATATGATCACCACAAGACCCTGGCAGGCCTCGCACGTTCATGCAGAGCATTCAATGGGCCTGCGACCAAGGCTCTATGGGCCCAACTCGGCTCGTTCCTCCCACTTTTAAATCTCTTTTCTGCCTTCGATGGCCACGGGACGGATCCCGACACTCCTCCCACTTACGTATGTCCTTTCCAATTTTATAATGTGCTGCTAATAATGGTGTTACTGGTTACCACACAAAGATGATTTGTGGAGACATCCTGCCTCGGGAGTTCTCGCGCTTTCTCGAACTTGGCGGTTTTCTGCAAGCAATATCCCCCTCAGAGTGCGTCTGTAGGTTCGATGCCGCCAGCTCTGACGTATGGCACTACCTCGCGCGCCTTTCCGGTGGCAAACCGCTGTTCCCATCCTTACGAGAGCTCCATTGGGCCATTCGTCAGCCCTGCAGCACAGAGATCCTGTTTCTCCTTACATCCTCGCTTCGACGCTTGACTGTTTGTTTTGACGGCGACGACTCGCGCGAATGGGAGCTCAGTCAAACCATGCTTTTCCGTACCATATATGACGTCGCTCCACTTCTCGCGCATCTAACCCTCATTGATACCAACTACACACTCCTCTCGGCCTGCCTTGCGAACGTCAACGTTCTTCATGGACTCCGTGTGCTGTCTCTCCATCAGGACTCATCTGTCGACCTAGACATCCTCCGCAAACTATCCTCTATGGAGTCCTTAGAGGAACTCTCCTTCGCCATCGACATCGACTGGCTTCCAGAGCTCATCAACCTCTCTGGGTTCTGCGCACTCAAGACACTCGAGATGACCGTCGTGTCGGGCCCGATCGAATCTGCGCGCTCCTACCTCACCGCATTCGCCTCCCCCGGTCTTCGCCAGCTCACTCTCCGGATCGAGACTGAGGTGCTCAGTCTCGACGAGATATCCGCGACGTGCACGTTTTTCGCCCTGCGCTTCCCATCCCTCGAGGACCTCACCTGGACCTTCCTCACCCACCACCCCGTGCCCCTCGATGTCGGGCTCGCGCCCCTCTTCCCCCTGCGCCTGACCAAGCTCTCGCTCGAGCTGCACGGATCCCCTGCGATGTTGCCAGTCCTTGACGACAACGTCGTCGCCGTCCTCGGGAAGGCGTGGCCTGGCCTCACCACGCTCTCCATCGTCGTCCCTGACGTTCGCGCCGAGGTCACCGGGGCGCAAATCACCTCCCCGCACGCCCTCCTCGCGCTCGCGCGCGCGTTCCCGCTCCTGCACACCCTCCGCCTCCCCCGCATGCAGGCCCCGCAGCTCGAGGACGTGCGCGAATTCCCGCTCCTCCGGCACGGGCTGCGCACCCTGATAGTGGACCGCCCGGGGCCCGATGGTGAGTACGCATCGTTTGCGCTGCTGCTCGACAGGCTCTTTCCGGAGCTGGATTCGGACGTGAACTCGGTAGGGGTGGACGTGTTTTCGGGTTTCGCGTGGAAGCGCGTCTTGGGCGCGGTGCAGCTGTGCCGGCTGGCGAGGGGTAACCTGGTCTCGGAAGGCTAACCGGAGGCACGCCGGTACGCCGTCCTAGTTGCATGTCTGGGAGGAGAGCGGAGTAAGTAGCTATAGGGCGCGCTCGATTCTAGGATTTGGATATCTCTCTCAATACGTTACATAACGTTGTATTCAAGCATCTGTCCAACTCACAAAAGAAATATAGTGCCTGAACGCCTGAACGCCTGAAAGGACCAAATGGCTGTCAAAACAGATACAGGCAAGGGAGAAGGGGAAGGCATCGATGTAATCCCGACTGTTGGCGACCGCCTCTGTGTTGGATCTAGGCGACTGCAAGTGCACTCTCTTTGTTATACACGTCGCTCGCTCGTCGTTGCATTCGCTCAAACGTAGAGCAGGTGTTGTGTGGATAGGTTTGTTGTGCAGCCTCAGAAGTTCTAGATATTTTCAGGAATCACCGAGCGCGTGCGAGCGAGAATCCATGCAATACACTCATCCACGAACTTCTCCTTCACTCCGTTCGGCTCGTGTACGAGCTCATGATATCCATCCTATTCGGTTGTGAGATTTCAATGCTCCCTGGATGACAGAGACGGACGCTACTGTACCTCGAACGACTTGAACTCCTTATCTTGAACTTCGACCTTGGAGAAAAACTCCTGCGACGCGGCATATGAAGTCACCTATATATGCTGACATTAGGTTGAAGAAGTGACTCAGGTTATGTGCCTGCGCGCACCTTGTCAGCCGTGCCGTGGACCATGAGTAGCTAAGTACACTACATTCAACATTTGTCTGTGAGAGGAAGCAAGTGGTACGAACGGGAAGATTTTGTGGCCATTGCTTGTAGCCTTGCCGGAGCACCTGTTCGCACTATTCGAGGACACCCCTCTTAGTTCTTCGACTCGGACGTGTGCAAAGCAGAAGGAGTACATACACCGCCAAGGACGGTTCCGAGAGCGACTAGCGAGACCGTCTGCGGACACAGCGGATCCTTTCCAGCCGCCTCATTCACCGCCGTATCGTGAGTCAGGGTCTGGTCGCTTGGTTCGTCAGCGCATGAACTATGCAGCAAATGCCAAATATCTGCGAGGACCCACGTTCGAGTCGACGGGGGCGGGGACGAGCAGCATCGGGAAGACCTTTCCCACCATCCTCGCAACGAACTGCACCGGGCGCGGGACCGGAGACGTCTGCACGAGCAGCGGACTCGTCGCCACAACGCCAGACAGGAGCGAGATGCTCTCCCGCGTAGACGGCGCGGCGGCCCGCGCAGCGAACGCCAACGCCAGACCGCCGCCCTGCAGCAATTACGTGCCCTCTCGTCAGCGCCGCGCCCAGAAACCCCGGGATAAACATAAATATAAACATAAACCACATCGGCGCAGCACGCACCATGGAATGTCCCATCAGGAACAGCGGTAGCCCAGGCATGCGCTCGTGCACCAACCGCACCGCCCACTCGATGTCCGCGAGCTGCTCGACGAACGACGTCCTGCAGTACGTGCTCCCTGCGTTGCGGTGCGCCGCATCCATGCCTGTGTGCCCGAACCCACGCTGGTCGAACGCGAACACGGTGACCCCACGGGCGGCGTACACGCCGTGCGCCCACGCGTACCGCCCGACGTACTCTGCGAAGCCGTGCACGAAGATGACGACGGCGCGCGCTAGGGAGGCGGCGGCGGCGGGGTACGTGCGTGTGTAGAACTGCGTGCTTGCGGGGCCCAGTAGCCATTCTTCTGTGAACTGTAGTTGGGGGGACGCTTGGGAGGCTTGGGATGCCTCGGGGCTCGTCATCGTTGGATAGGTTCAGGATGGAGTCAGGCAAGACTTGAATGAAGAGGTCCTGCTGTGCGTCGGTCCATTGAGGCACGTCAGAGGGAGGATGGTGACAGTAATAGACCTTCTTCTAAGTTCGAGGGTGCCGGCAACGAGAAGTTCGGCACGACCTTCTATCACGACTTCGCACGCGGAGATGGTTTGTTGAAGAAACCATTTTGAAGAAGAGCTCGGAAGAATCAGTGGCGATAGAAGGAGAAGGCGTATAATATATGTCTGTCCGATGCCAAGAGGAACGAGAACCCGACATGCATGCAAGACAGGATCAGAGCATGGGTCACGACAGGACAAGGACATCCGCTCGTCTCAAACTCGGTCGCCAAATTCAGATGGTGAAGATTCGTCACCACCGCACACTTCCCTTCCTGAAGTGCCACTAGACATTTCCCCCGAACGTGTCTCCGGAGCGCTGCGGCATGCCATCTAGCTTCGCCTTCCCAACGCCATCTGCGACCGAACCCAGCTCGCCTTCGATGCCGTTGTCCGGGCCTTCCGATGTTCCCCGTGTCACAGTGAGCGAGATCGCCTGCGGGCGTGCAAGGTCGGCCCTGCGCCGACGCTGTGGGTCGTGGCTGAGGCTGGCTGAGGTTGCGTTGAAGTTGCCAGCCCAGCGCAAACTGGCGGTCGCCGTTTTGGTTTCCTGGCCCCAGCCGAGGCCGACGCGCACCGTGATGAGCGTGAACGTGATACCGATGACCACTGGGCCGGTGCCCGAACCGATCGTCTCCAGGCTAGAACCAGTGAGGTACCAGACGAGATATAGGATGACCCAGAAGCTGGACGTCCGCGACACACGTATGAGTCCGCCATGAGAAAGAGAAATAAATGGGATGTGGCAGGCAGAAAGAATGGGACGCACGTCCATAGAGCAGCACTCTCCACGAAGATGGCTATGCTGTCCTAGGACCCGGACGTTTCTCAAGCAAAGCTGACGTGGAGGGGAGCCAGAGGTACGCACGAGGAGATTGCGCCCGCCCTCCAACACTCCGGTGCTTCTCAGAAGGCGGTTCGACGACCATACACGATAGGCGATGACCACTGCATGTTCGTGACGACCTCCGATGGAATGTTCACGCTAGGAGATGACACTACGTACCCGTTCCATAGAGATTTGTGCTAGAAGCATGCGTAAGCCAATCGATTTAAGCTCTACAGAACCACGACAGACGTACCAAACTGTCGTGACGCAGGTTGCGGTGATCCAAGGGCCCACTGCGGCAGTGAACACGCCTGTATCCGAGTGGGAGACGGTGAATTGGCGTATCATGCCGCTCCCTGCCACTAAATCAACGCATACACTCAGTCAGATCGCGGTTGTCGCACTCTGGTGTGTGTCCCATACCAATGACCCCAGCTACAGTGAGCATTGGAAAGACAGTGATCCACTGATTGTGGCTCCAGACCAGCCACACGCGGTAGGTCTGCTTGCAGCGTCAGGCTGTGAGATAGGTACGGCATAGTCCAGAGACACGCACTATGACAACATCCCCAAGGAACATGGATATCACGAGGAGAATGAGCCGTGCGACTTGAGTTTTCTCCCTGAGATTGATGAGGAAGGCGACAGACTGGTTGGGCCCGCCTTGAATGACCATCGCCCGGACAAGCCTCTCCGCCGAGAAGCCGAAGTGCTAGCATCACACATGTCTGTATCAGCACTCTTGGGACGAAAGCCAATATTGTCGGCTCAGAGACGCACCACTGTGACCGTCAGTATAAGCAAGACGTTGGCAAGTATGAGAGGAGATCTCCTGAGACCCCATATTGTCAGGGCCAGTTTGCGCCAAGAAGTGGCGCGTTCTTTCGAGTCGTGAGATGCGCCGTACACTATGCGATGCCGGCGAAGCAGCAGCACGAGTGATGCTGAAGACAAGAGCATGAAGATGCCAAAGAGGGTGAACTCAACAAAGCCAGAGACGAGGTTCGCGGTGATGAAGTCGATCATGGCGCTGCTGGGGAAACGCCAGTGGGGTGTCCGTGAGCGGGTCGAGGAGCGAGGTGCTGTGTCTACTTTAAAGCGGGGGTAAGCGGGACTGGTGTGCCGCATATGATTGACAAGGTTCGTGTGTGGTACACAGCCATGTTTAACCAGACAAAGTTTCTACTTAGGAACTCTGACCGTCGGCAGGCAAGGGCCAATAAAGATCATCAAAGAGAGACCACGCATCGACAGGAGCTGGACTGATAGAGTGGTGATTAGGCGTAGGTCTGACAGAAATATGGTCAACTTCGTTACAGTGTACCCGGTTGGAAAAACTGGGGTACGGACCTTATCGGAGGACCGAAGAGCAAGGCGAAGCAGCTTGGAGTACGGCGACAAAAGAAGGCGGAGGTAGTACTAGGCTCGACTCGCGGGTGTAGTTCTGACGCGAGTGCGCTCATGCAACTTCCACCCAAGCCCTGGACGTCAGCCTCGGAGTTACGCAGGCAGCTCCGAGAGGGAAAATGTCTCCTGGTCCCACTGAGCTCTGTGAACATACACTGACCTGTCTTAGTATCAATATCCGGGCTACACATTACGCCTCGAATATGCACGCGCACCGGGGGGAACGGGAGGTTGTCCGAGGTGCGAGTACTCTGCACGGTGCAGGACCCGAGGTCGAGGGGAGATTGAGACCCCGAACACCGCAACCAGCGGAGATCTGAGATTTGTCCGGCTCGGGCTGCCAACGCTGCCACGCCGCCTGGTGGCATCCACCTCCTCCGCTCCGACTCGTCGCACAACGCCCTCGTCCCCGCCCAGCTGGTCGCACCTGGTTCTGGCGTGTATTTCTAACTAACCTATTGCTCAACTTCACCTCTTCTTTTCTCGTCTCTCGGTTGACTCGCTCTAAGCGCTACGGCACGTCTCCGCGCTCGCTCTAATACACGCAATGTTCTCCAAGGCTCTTTTCTGCTGCCTTACCCTCCTCCCTTTGGGCATCCTCGCCGCGCTGGATGACAAGGCAAAGCTCGCGAACAGGACAATCGATAGGGTGAGTCTCCGTCCCGTTTCTAGCTGCATGCGGGTTTGCGGAGCCGGGAGCCGCACCAGCGCAACCCGTGTCCGTGTAATGGAATGTATGCGCTGTCCAGTGAACCTTTTCTCAAGCTCAGTAGGAAATGCAAAGCTGTGGAGTACATGCGTGAAGTAGTCGTATGACCGCCTCCTCCATTGCATCGAGTGGGATGGGGAAAGAGTCCTGGTCGCTACTCTCGCAGACATTGACGTCCTTTCGAGGCTTCCTCTTGTCAAACAAAACAAAGAGCTCCGCGGCGTTGATGTTGATGTCTCAGTTGTCCTGTAGTGGAGGTCTTAGACCATCTGTCGCAGAAACCCGCTTTGCCGCGGATTCCAGTCGTCCCCATTTCTGATTCCCAGACCTCTCTAGACCGTCTCCCTCCGAACCCACTCAATACACCCACCTTACATCGACCAAGACCTCCAAAATCGGTACGTCTGCCTATATCCTGAATCTACGCGCGCTTGGTCTCAATCGTTTTTTGCGCTGCAGATGGTGGGACTTTGGCGCAGATGCATACGTGGTACGTCCCAACCTTCACAATAAACGTTCACGCACTCACTGTATGCCCACCTGCGCAGAACACGAACAAGCACATCCGCCTCACCCGCGATAAATCCTCCCAAATGGTCCGTTATACGACTTGCGGTCACCCCGCCCGTCGCCATGAAGCTCACATAGCATGCAGGGCTGGCTATGGTCGCGCGTTCCCCTCACAGCATCAAACTTTGTCCTGGAGCTCGAATTCAAGGTGCGTAACAGGTGCCTCCCCATCGTATGCGCTTGACCTACATCGTCGAGTAGGTTTCAGGCGAAAACAACCACCTCTTCGGTGATGGCATGGCCATCTGGATAACCAAGGATCGTGCGCAACCAGGACCAGTGTTCGGCAGCAAGGGTGAGCCCGACCCTTTAGCCTCCAGTCTTCCAGTCGCTCACCTAGTTCATGCCACCTAGACCACTTTGAAGGCCTCGGCCTCTTCCTAGACACGTGCGTTCTGCGCAGGGTGTGGGTGTATGCGCGTGCAGTGGGGAGCTAATGGCTTGACGCGTAGGTACGCCAACGCACGGCACCCGTACTCGTTCCCCCGTATCACGGCGATGCTCGGCGACGGCAAGACGTCCTACGACAACGACAATGACGGCGAGAAGCACAGCCTCGGCGCGTGTTCGGTAGGTTTTCCTTTTTTTCATCTTACCCCCAAGATACATCTTGCGGTGCGACGAAGGGGACGAACCATAACTAACCCCATTCCTACAATCCCGCCCTCCACACAGGCGAACTTCCGTCGCACGAATGTCGCGACCAAGCTCAAGATCACATACATCCGCGAGCAGTACCTCAACGTCAAGATCCAGTACAAGGCCTGTGCGTTGCTCCCCCCCCCTCCCCCCTGAGTCGCCATGCTCGTATATGCGCGCCCGGATGCTGACTTCGATCGCGTCGCTGCGCAGGGGACGACTGGACTGACTGTTTCACCGCGTACGGCACCGTGCTCCCGCTCGCGCCGTACGTCGGCTTCACCGCCCTCACCGGCGACGTCGCGGACAACCACGAGTGCGTCCCTATCTCCCTTCTTGTCTTTCACCCTCGCCCCGCCCCTCTTCCACGCAGGCTGCCGCTGACGACCCCAACCCATCTGACAGCGTCATCGGCGTGACGACGTACTCGGCGATCCTCTCGAGCCCCGACGCGCAGCGCGACAAGCTGACGGGCACGAAGAAGCTCGGCCTGCACCACCTCACCCAGTCCTCCTCGTGGTCGTGGACGCTCATCAAGCTCTTCGCGCTCGCGGGCGTCCTCGCCGGCGCGTTCTACGGCTACCGCACGTACGCGCTGCGCCAGGGCGGCGGCGTGGGTGGCCTCGGGCGCGGCATGCAGGGCTTCGGGTACGACAGCAAGCGGTTCTAGGCCTGCTGATCCAGAGGACAGTGGTGAGGCGGACGCCGGCGGTGGCGTCTTCCAACATGGGGTGCTATGCTGACGCTGTAGTACGGTTACACGGGGTGTGGGATGCAAGGCATCCTTGTACGTACATATGCGATTTGGCCGTTGGTTAATTAATTATTGGAATGCGCGGCGGATTGGAATGCAACCCCAGGATTTTATTTAGTATGGGCACGAGTGTCAGGTGGTGGTCGCTAGCCTCCTGCTGTGCTTCGAGCCGAATGTAATAGGCGTCAGCTTGAGTACTCGCGCACAAAAGTGCTGCGAAAGCAATGCGGTTAGCTATGTACGCACCAAAATAGTGGGAGAGAAATGATGGACATTCAGGGGATTGAACCCTGGACCTCACGCATGCGAAGCGTGCGCGCTACCACTGTGCCAAATGCCCGATGTTTCGGCTGTGCTTCTCATTCTCCTTCACGGCAGGGTTGTGCAGTACGTACTGGCGAAGATACCAATGCAAAGTCTATGTAAATAATTAAAAACGGCTCGCGACGAACTAACCACGGCGTACGTACATACGCCGTAGTCGTGGCCATCCAGCTGCTAAGCATCCCAAGAAGATACCGAAAATTTGTCGAAACAGGTGGAGACCGCGAATTGTCACATACTGTTGGAACACGGGATTTTGGGCAAGTGAGCGCTTGCTCGCCGGGAGTTCCCGACGGACGATACGATGCGCGATGGTAACTTTTTTGTGTTCATTCGTTTGCCTCTGTACCACGACGACCGGTACAGGACAACCGGAAATCTACTCGCTTTCGCTGCGCTGCTCGACCTCCGACGGATTTTCCAACAACATACTCCGATCTGCACAATGCTCCCGGTACAGTGAAGCTAGGCGTGTCCTCAAATACTTACCACCTCCACCAATTTGGTCTCCCGCTCCGACGCTGACCAACAGACGGTACACTTCGTTTGCAATTGGAGAACACTCAAAGTTGAGCTCGACTGCCTCGAATCTGCCGCACATCATCACACAGTGGGGGGAAGGAGGGTCCAGCAAGAGATAGCGAGAGAGGAAAAGGAGACTCCATTGCTACTTCGACGTAGAGACTAATGTGTGGCTCATGAGATACACGCAAAATTACTGCATCGCTATAGCACCCGCGTCGATCGCACCAAGTATACCAAGGTATGTACGTATACGTATGTACGGCCGGGGAAATCGGCAGCGGCGGCGGGGAATGATTATGGTACCGGTATCAGAGGGTAGTAGGGGTTCGGAGAGCCGATATCAGAGGAGTTGCACATTGGGGATATTGAGAAAGAGATAGAGATAGAGAGCCGAGACACAAGGCGGGGAGAAGCGGGAGCGGGAGGGGAAAGCGAGGGGACGACGTGCATACACGGTAGCGTGTGCCGAAGCAAGGAACAATGAGGTCAGGCGCGCCCCGATGAGTGATAGGGGCCGCCCACTCGCCCACACAACGTTGACGACGGGCACGGACACTCGAGCGACACGCGAAATAGAAAGGAAAGAAAGGAGAAACAGAATGGTGAGCATAGAAGGGGAACGAAAGAAAAAACGAAAGAAAAGGTTTGGGGTGGGACAGGACAGTGTAGCGACAGTTTGTTTACGAGACGCAAGAGCGAAGACGAAAAAGCCAAGTTGATAAACAACGAGCAACCAATAGCCCAAGGTCCGCGCGCGAGCCCGGACGCCGGACGAAAGCACACCCGTGTCGAGTTTGCCGTCTGCTGCACGCGATGGAAGCGGGGGGAGGAAGAGAAGGGGGGAATAGCGGGGGCGTGGCCGATGAGGTCTACGTCCACGTCCACGCCGACGAGTAAGGAGCGAAGGCGAGGGGGTCGAGGTAGTACAGAGGCAGAGCATTGTGAGACGCGTCCGGGAGCGCGAGCGCGAGCGAGCGAGAGATGAGAGCGAGCACGATATACAGACGGAGACGGGACGGACGGACGGATGGGGGTAGGGTATCCAAGCAGCCACCGGATCATACAACGTTGGGTGGCATCACAGGGGGGGGGGTATGGGGGTGTTGTCTTGTCGTGTACGCGTATGTGTACGTTGGGATCATATGTGCATTTTCTCTTGTCGCGCGCCGCGTGTTCACGCCGACGCCTCGACCTCGCCAGATGGGATGTCTGCGCTGAGCTCGGCAGCCTCCTCCTTGATCGTCGGGGTCGTGCTCTCCATGAGCGGGTTGGCGACGTCCTCAGGAGGCTCGATCGCGCTCGCCGGCTGCGAGCTGCTTCCACCTCCCCTGCGGCCACTCGAGCCGCCCTGCGGGCCCGAACGTGGTGGGTTCGCGCACCTGTCCTTGCCGTGAGCGATGCGGAGGTTCGCGTAGTCAGCCTTGTTCTTCACGCCGTCGATCGCCTTGATCGCATTCGCGATGTTCGTGAAGTTCACGAATGCGCAGTTCCTGGATACCCATCACGATCAGCAAGCGATCTTCCCCACACGTCGAACAGCGAGGCACGGAGAGGAAGCGAATCATCGGAAGATCGACGGAGAAGAAGAAAAGCATTCAAGACCACAGGGAGACACGTACTTCTCCTTCAAAAAGTTAACGAGCTCGATCTCGCCGTACTCGCCAAAGTCGCGCTTGAGCTTCTCCTCCGTGAACGTGTCGAAGTCCTCGATGTTGCCCACATACACGTTCCGCGTCGCGCCGGAGTGCACCGCGAGCGCAAGTGCGGGCGGCAGCGGCCCCGCGTTCTTGCCCCACCCGATCTTCAACCTCCGGTTGTTCAGCGTCAGGCCCTGGTACGACGCCACCTGGAAGAACGTCAGCGCCGCCGCCGGGTCCACGAACGTCACAAACTGCCCCAAGCACAGAAAGTTCCCGCGTCAGCCTTGATTTAGCATACGAAAACAAAAGAAGAACCCGCATATATGCAGGTACGTACGGCGATGTGCTTGTCCTGCATGTAGCGCAAGCTCTGGAGGACGCCGCCGCGGATCGCGTTGCACAGGTCCTCCGTCGTCGTCTCGGGATGGATGTTGCCGAGGTACACGGTCCTGTTGAGGCCCTGTCCACCCGCGAGGCTCGAGAGCGCATCGGGCGAGAACGGCATGTATGGCGTGAGCGGCGACGCGAACGGGTTGCCCCCCGCGCCCGCGGTGAGCGGTGACAGCGCCGCCGCGCTCTGCGCAACGAGGCTCTGCGCCGCGGCAGCCTGTGCGGCCTGGGCCGCCGCCTGCTGGCTCTTGGGGATGTACGCGCAGCGGTCCTTACCGTAGTTGACGCGCTTGCCTGCCCACGCGGGCTCGGTAGGGAGCGTGTTCACGACCTTGGTCGCAGTCGAGATCGAGAGGAAGTGCACGAAGCCGATGTTCTTGTCGCGCACGATCTTCACCTGGTCGATGAGCCCGAAGCGCGAGAGGTCGTCGCGCAGCTGCTCCTCCGTCATCGTCTCGTCGAGCCCGCCGAGGTACACGTTGCGGCTGGCGTTGCTCTGCTGGATCGCGAGCGCGACCTGCGACGGGACGGGCGACGGCTTGCCCCAGCCGATCTTGAGCTCCTGCCCGTGCAGGGAGAGCTTCTTGATGAGTGCATCCGCGTGGAAAGCCGCCGCGGTCGCGCCGTCGAGGAATGAGAGGAATACACACGACTTCTCGGGAAGCACACGGATCGACTCGAGAGGACCGAAGTGGACGAGGTTGAGGAGCTCGTCGACAGACGCAGTCGCAGGGAGGTTGCCGACGTAGACGGTGCGTGCGGTGGTGTTGGTCTGCGCAGAGAGCGCGGCGGTGAGGGCAGCAGGGGAGTAGGGGCCAGCGGAAGGAGGAGGGATTGTGAGTGAAGGCAGACGCTGGTTGAGGGTTTGCTGCAAGCGCACTGCGGTCAGCATCATCATAACGCGCCAGAACGAGTAGACGCAGAGACGAAGAGCGGAGAAACGCAGCAATCGCTGCTCAGAGGAAGAGTAGAGCGTGTGGGACCGTCCAAGTGACCGTCCAGCGTACAACGGCAATGGCGAGGAAGCAAACGCACGCACTTGTTACCCCCGTCGAAGTCGCCGTCGCAGCCGCCCCCACCCATCGCGGTTTGTACCTCTCGCCACGACCGACAACCGGAAAACGCAACCGCAAGGCCAGGCATCGCGACGTCGGCAATCCGCCAGAACGTGGATCAGAGAGACCGCTTTCCGACGCGAGTGTCTGTCCTCTCGACCAACATCTGGAAATTGCGGTTTACGTAATGCGTCTCCAGTGCAACAGCCCCTGTTTTGGAAGACCCCCCGCGGCCAGACAGAACTGGAACAAGGGGCCAGCGGGGCGAAAGGGTCGTCTGAATCGTTGGCGAGCGCTGGGCAGGGAATGCGAAATACGAAGCAAGAAACCCACGGCGCCCGAAAAAGATCCCGCCGCAACAGCCGCCCGATGGGGGCGGGTCGAGCGAGAAGGAAAATGGGAGCATCCGCAACCAGGACCCGCAATCCACAACGCAACCAATGATAACGCCAAGACATATCCGACAGACTCACCGTGGCGAAGGTCGCAGCCATCTGCCCGTTGTACGGGAACCCTCCGAGGACGCCCATCGCGGGGAGGCCCATACCAAGGACGTTGTACCCACCAAAGCCGCCGTACAGGTTCGCGCTGTTCAGGTTCGCGGACGGTGGCTGCTGGTTCTGCGGCGTGTACGGGCCCGCGGTGTTGGGGCTCATCTGCTGGCCCATGCCCCCGCCTGCGACGGCGGTGTTCACACTGAGCGCGGGTGTCGAGTAGAGCGCGGCGTTGGCCGCGGCGAAGTTGGACGCGGGCGGGGAGCCGTTGAAGCCATTCTGGACAGCAGCCGCTGCCTGGGGGCCGTAGCCGTAGTTGGCGAAGGCGTCGCGGGTGGGGCCGGCGGATGCGCTGGCGTTGGCAGCGAGACCGTTCGCGCCGTTGAAGGAGGTGGGAGACCAGCGTGCCTTTTTGGCGTCGGGGCCGCCGACTGTGTCTATGGACCTCTGCTGGCGGGGTGGGGCAGGGCCGATGAGCTGGCTGGGGGGGATGAGGGAGATATCGGAAGAAGAGGGTGCTGACCTTCATCATATCGATATCGAAAGCAGAGTAGGGCTGGTACTGGGAGGCAAAGGCGGTTTGGGAGTCTTCCATGGCAAAGGAGGGGATTGGGAGAGGGGCAGAGGGGGAGAAGGAGAGAATGGGTGTCAGAGAGCGTGGGGCGCGAAGGCAGAGGTCGCTCGACAACGGGGGCAACGTCGGGCAAAGGAGTGTGGCAGAAAAAGACACGCACAAAAAGGGAGCGAGTGCGAGCGGTGTGTGATGAGGATATTTAAAAGGCTCTTGCGAAGGAATCGAACTAGTAGGACGACTGGGCTGCCCACCCCGCACAAGAATTCAAGGAAGAGACAGCGAAACGGGTGACAGACTGAGAACAGGCGCAGACTAAGCCCACGGCTCCATCCAAACCTCCCTGATCGCCCGCCCATCACCGTCCCACGCGACCGCACGGACCACTTCCGACATAGGCATAGCCCTCTCTCACCCATCATCCCTCCTTCAGCTACAGCTTCGACCGCGACCCGCCCTCCACCCGCCTCAGCACCCACGACACGCACTCGTCCACAAACCGCTCCTTCACCCCCTCCGGCTCGTGCACCAGCTCGTGGAACCCGCCCTGCCAGACTCCCAATCAGACTCGCCTCGCCCAAAGCAGCTACGGCCCGGCACTGACCTCGAATGGCATGAACGTCTTATCCGTCGCCTCCACCTTATCAAACAGTTCCTTTGCGGCCGTGAACGACGTGATCTGCCGCACCCCTACCCGTTAGCACTCCACTCCGCCCGCCAAGTCCCATGTAGACATATACGCGTAGTGCAAAATGAAGCGCTCTGCAGTTTCGAAACGAATCAAGTAGTGCGGATGGCTGCACGAAGCTACGGTAATAGATGGATGTGGATTCTAGTCTACGAAGGCGGCAGCAACATTGCTGCAAGCCGAAGTGTTCCTTGCAGTAGCGCGAAGTGCAACAAATCAGGCACGAACATGAACCGTAACGCCTCCCGTAGCGTGCTGGAAGTTCCATATGCGGCCGTAACGTGTCTGCGAAACCGAACACAGAATAGGGCTGCGGCGACCAGACAAAAACGCAATCAAGTACGACACAGCAGGCACTCACCTTGTCCGCATCACCGTGGACCACGAGCAGCTGCGATCTCACAGTCAGCGATCGCAGGCATGGCGGAGAGGAACTAGTGAAACAACGTACCGGGAGGTTTTGCGGCCAGTGCTTGTAATCGTTCGCGAGGAGATGCTCGCCCTGTGTGAGTACAGGTGGATCAGAGAAAGAAACACGGAGATGAACGCGGAGGACGTATACCCCGGTAAGCATGTCGTGGATGCCCTTCAGGGAGCCCTTCTGGATGCACAATTCGTCGTTGGCGTTCGCCTCGTTCGCGACGGGGTCGTGTGACAGGTCCTATGTTGGGAGCATTAGCGGCCGTTTGAGGAGCGCGTGCTACTAGCGTAGTCAATGCGACGGATGCAAAAGGGAAATTGCGCCAGATACATGATGGATGGAGCGGCCATGAAAAAGGAAATCAATGCGAGGAGATATATGCCGTGAAAATGGAAAGCAGATTATGCAGCTTCGAGCGGGAAGCGCAGTGGCTATATGTCAGGAAGGCGGACCGCGACGGGGAGCAGAGCCTGTAGGTGATAGACGAACACACAGAAAGGGGAACGAATTGAGTAAAACAGCACGAAGGGAAAGAAAGCAGACTATATGCGTCGGAAATGAACGCACACACCAAGTGAAACAGACGGACACGGACACGAACGCTCGAGCACTCACCTCAACAGCAATAGGTGCGTCGATGAGCACGTTCGGCAACACTGCGCTCGCCTTGCCCCCGAGGAACCGCAGCACCTTCGACGCCGGGAACGTCTGCAGCACAAGCGGGCTCGACGCGATGACCCCCGCCAGCATCGACACCGTCTCCCTCGCCGGCGGCCCCCGCGCCCCCCGCGTCCCGAACGCCAGCACCAGGCCCCCGCCCTACCTCCGCGTCAGCATCCCTTTGCCTTCGTCCTCCCCAGCCCACCACAAAACAAAACAAAAAGACGAAAACGACACGCACCATAGAATGCCCCATCAAGAACACCGGCACCTCGGGGAACTCCGTCTTCGCATGCCGCGCCCACCACTCGATGTCCCCGAGCTGCGCGCGCCATGACGTCCGCCCGTACCCGCCCGCGACCGCGCTCCTGTGCGCCTTGTCGAGGGCCGTGCGCCCGAACCCGCGCTGGTCGTACGCGAAGACCGCGATCCCGCGCGAGGCGTACACGCCGTGCGCCCACGCGTACCGCGCGGCGTGCTCTGCGAAGCCGTGCACGAACACCAGCACCGCGCGCGGCGCGCTGGGGGAGGGGTACGTCCGGGTGTAGAACTGCGTGCCGTCGGGCCCCGGGAGCCACGCTTCGGTGAAGGCGGGTGGCGCTGGCGCGGCGGAGGCAGAGTCTGCGATGAATTCGGGGGTGGTCATCGTGTCGCCGTTGTCGTCGTCAGTTGGTTTTGCGTCGTGCTGAGAGCTCGAGAGGACGGGCGAGGAAGGAGGGTTGAAGGCGAGAATGGAGGCGGGGTGAAAGGGGGTGCGCCTGTTAAGTGTCCGGCACAGGTCCGGATGACATGAGGTCACGGATGTCGGGAAATGCTCAGTTCGGAGGACGTGGAGGACGGCTGCGCTCTCGCGTGGGACGATACGACATTCAACGGCGTTGGTAGAAAGCGTGTATGATGCATTAAGGTCCATGTCAGCTGGCCTTACTCCCTCCCTTCAAAGAGGGCTGACAAATGAATATTAGTTTGATAAATAAATGCTAGTCAATCTCGATCTCAACACGCGACTTTGGAGTCCTCCTCGCTATGTCCGAGTTCTTGTGCCCAACTAGTAAGTACTCCCATCGCCGCCGCACGGTAAGCGGAGAACGCTTGCAACGTAGACTGTGCGCGGCAGAAAGAGTGCGAGGGATAGTCGCACTCACTCTGAAGCTGCCGGGAACCGAACCAAGGAGAGACTTACACGTCCGTTTTGACACAGCGACTTTTCACCGACTCAGCGCATGAACGCTCGGAAACAAATACATGGACCCGTTTCATCTTGACGACTCGGATGCTGGCTGTCTTCAGGAATCACTCAGGTATGTCTGAGTACCCAAGATATACACTCGTCCATGAACTTTTCCTTCACGCCATCCGGCTCGTACGCCAGCTCATGGAAGCCATCCTGACGTTATGCAGGTCAGGTTTAACCTTCGTGTTCACAAGACCCAGGTTGTCCTACCTGGAATGGTTTGAACTCCTTGTCTTCGGCCTTGATCCTGTAGAAGAGCTCTTCGGAGCCCTTGAACGAAGTGACCTGTGGAAGGGATCATCAGGGGCAGTTCGTGGCATGCTCAGCAATATAAGACACATTGGACGACAGTAGCCTCGTGAGATCAAGTGCTCTGATGAAAGCCACACCAGAACACTCGAGGAGAAAAGATGCTGACTTGCCTTATCTGCCGTTCCGTGCACGATGATCAGCTGAAAGCGTTGTGAGATCTCTCCTGCTCAAGCGTACGCCGCCACTTACTGGAAGTTTCTGTGGCCAACGCTTGTAATCCTTCCATAACAACTGTTCGCCCTGGCATATGAATGCGGAGATCAGTGCGAGATTTTTCCCTAGGTAATTGTGAAGCGTCGAAGGCTAACTCACCCCGCTGAGCATATCGTTCAGACACCGCGTCGAGCCCTTGTGAATGATCCGGGGGTCTCTCGCGTTAGCCTCGTTCTTCGCAGGGTCATGCGACAAATTCTGCAGTGCATCAGCATCCCTGCACCTGCATCCATGACTCGCCAATTGCCCGTCCAGTCGGGAAACTCACGCTGGGATTGATCGGTGTGTGAACGACATAGCTGGGCAAGACTAGGCTCGACAACCAGCCGAAGAAGCGCACATGCCGGGCGGTCGGCGTTGCCCGCAGAATAAACGGGCTCGACGCGACAACCCCGGCGAGCGAGGCTACGGTCCCCTTTGCGGGCGGAGCAGACCTGCGAGTCGCAAATGCCAGCGCTAGTGCGCCGCCCTAGCGATCCATATAATGTCCTACGTCAGCACTTCGTACACGCGGAGCGTCGTGTGGAGTGGATCGCGTACCGTCGCGTGTCCCGTAAGAAATACAGGGAGCGCGGGATAGCGTTCCTGGACGTGCTTGATCCACCATTCGATGTCTGCCAGCTGTTGACGCCAACTGGTCTTCCCATAGAGCTTCCGGCCAGTCTTCGCCTCTGCGTCCAGCGCGGTCCGTCCGAAACCCCGCTGGTCATATGCGAACACGGTTATGCCTCTGGCAGCGTACACCCTGTGCATCCACTCGTAGCGCACGCAGTGGCCCGAGAAGCCGTGGACGAACAGGACGACGGCACGGGGGTCCGACCCGGCGTATGTCCTGGTGTAGAACTCGGTACCGTCAGAGCCGGGGAGCCAAGCCTCAGTCACGTTGTCGGGGACGGGACTTGTCATAGGGCTGGTAGCTATAGGATGCTGGTCCACGGAGGAGCAACTCGGGGGGAGGCAAGTTTGGGTGGAAGCAAGTGGTCGTCGCAAAGAATCGCCGGTGATGTTCCCGGGATGGCTGGCTGAGTTGGTATATGCGCCCAAGAGTGCGACCCGGAGTCTCCGAGAAGGAACAAAGGCACTTAGTTTTGTCAGTGTTGGTGTTTGCTGATATCAGAAGCCAGGTACGGTATATTGATCTCGTAGATGGAATGAAGTTCCAATCTCTTCGGTAGTATTAAGAGAAGGGGATGGGCGGCCCCCAAGTGATCTAGACGCGGTGATAACTTTAGTATCCTATGGTCAGGTACCAACCAAGCAGACCAACTAGTTCTGACCTTGTCACGGCTTCGATTCAATCAAAAATATATGTATTCCCCTCCCTTCCCCTCTGGACAGTGGACCCGACTCACGTTTATGTCAAACAGAAACTGCAAAGTTCGCGACAGAAGTCTCCTCCACCGTATTGTGCCTTGGGCGGTAGAAGATGCTGCATCTCTTGTAACCGTGGCTGTCTGGGTCTGAGGGTAAAAAGGTTGGCCGCTGGGATCTGGGATGCCATCGTCGGAGCATGCGGAATCGCCCACTTGATGCGGCACTGGTCCCCTGGCTTCCTGACGTGAGATGGTGGCGAACGTAAGTGTGACGCCGAAGACTGCTGGCACACACCCAATGCCAATGACCTGAGGGGCACAATGGCAGCCCTGGGCCGCGTCGACCACGAGAAACACGCGTGCCGCCAGGCTGCCAAGTGAATGCCAGAGCATGAACGATGCCGAATTTGCGGGGAAGAGAGTACGGACGTGTGCAACACTGCGCTCTAGAGGAACAGAATCTGTTCTTCCATCGTCACGAAAAAATGAATGGAGACTGCAGACAACGCGCGCCGCAAAGGCCGCAAAGGCAGACACTGGCAGTGGATCGTGGTCACCGGCGATTGGGATGTTCAGCGTTCCGGCCGTCCGGAACTGGCCGAAGTAGCAGTCCAACCAGCGCCTCTTTGGTTTTGTCTCCTGCCAGTGCCCTGATGTCGCCAGACTTCCACTCACCGACCAGTATGTATGTTCTCCAGACCTCGGCATCTATGTATCGGATATCATATATATGTTCAACTCTTGCGCTTATCACAAACCTTAGGAGCAATGGCAGGTTCACGGGTCCCAACAGGATGATCGAGAATTGAGCCCACAGCTGGGCACCAGCCGCTAACGCTCCAGTCAACACAACTGGCGCCAGTCGTGTGGATGCTCCTCTAGGCTACGACATGAATCGTATGAGGAGGTAGGGTGTGTCGGTGGCCGCTAAGCGGGCAGGCTCAGATCAACCGGGGTTGCACCTTCAACGACACGATCTTCTCCAACGTCACAGTCTCATGATCGCGGTGCGGTGAACACAATGCGCTCCTTCACTAATCACGCAAGATCTCTGTGCATTATAACATTCAAGAAGACGAGTTTTTGGTGCGTAACTCGCCCCAATTTCGTTCTCAGTGCCGCCGCTGGATGTCATCTAAGTAAGTACAAAACGTTGGGTAGCACTGAGAGCGGATTCGGGCTCCGGAGGAGCAGCCCTCCACGAGCGTACGCAGCATAAGTAAGATCCTGACGTCTCCGATGTTCACCGTTCAACTGCGACCGAGGGCACCGCGATGTCACTTTCTGTACGGACTCGCCACAGTTAGGAGGGAGCGCTCACCCTGGGTCGATGAATGCAGTCAGCTCCCTGTAACTCTGAGCAATGCTTCATGATTAAATATTCCCGACAACTCAAGGGCTGGACCATGCATAGACTGCGGAGTCGAGGATGCTCCCACACCATCGACTGGTGGGTCGAGCGAGAAGCCGAGAGACAGCAAACACCATGCAATACATTATTTTCGGACACGACGGAACGCGATCATCATGCAGGTAGCTCGAACTTCTGTCCTTGAAGCACCCTAGACATGGCACGCATGCCGTTAGCACGACGGCAGATAGACTTCCACGAAGGGAAGGGACGCACTTCGTAAAGTAGACATAGAAGAAGTCGAGGTACAGCGCCGTCTGCACGAGGCCAGCAGTCACGGCGATAACGTCGATCCTGTGCTCGGTCTCCGTAAAGTATCTGGACAAGGAGTAACAACAGTCAGCAAAACGGACATCAAGTTCTGAGCGCAGACAAAGCAACTGGGCAACTCGCGGATAATCGAGCATCCGACTGGTGGAAAAGGTCATCTCAGGCGAGGTAAGGTGCAGCGCAGATTTTCCGCATCATAAAGCCACCTCGCCGATAGTGACAGGATTGTAAAAACACCTTGGCGCAAACGCGCTGAAAGTAAAAACCATGACGTACCTGTAGATCCAATTAGGAATATAGAGCGCCCTGTATGCGCCAAGGGCAGCAAGGTAGTGCGTTGTGATCGTCTCCGCCTCGCCCATCCGCTGGAGCATGAACAGTTGTGGAAGAATTGCGACGGCCTCGAGGAAGATGGAGAACGACCACAAGAGTTCGGAGATGCTGAAGTTGTAGTGGAAGAGGAGCGCGAGTACAACACACGGGCCGGCGATGTACTCCACGCGGAAGGTGTCTATGGACGGATCGTTTGTTGGACTGTGCGTTATAACATATATATATATATATATTGGCAGGACAGGGTGAAAGATTGAGGGTTGAGAATGCGCGAGAAGAGACGAGGTGTGAGAAGAGCAGAACGAGGAATAAGGAACAGGACGCACCGGTACTTGACCTTCATGAGATAGAGGATGTAGGAGCTGCTCGCGATGAAGAAAACTTTCATGACGAAGTTGTAGAGTGACACCCAGTCCCAGAAGAGGTCAAGGTAGCGCGTAATGAACACGGTCGCGTACAGCGCCTGCGTCTTGAACGAGAGACCTGAAGGATCGTCAGTAACATTGGTCGCAAAAGATGCTCGAGAGAGCAGGATCCCGGTCCAGCTCCAGCCGAACAAGCCTTCTCCCCCATCCCCCGCGTCGATAACCCCTCTACGCAATGCCAGAAGCCCATATACGTCGCCGTGAAAGGTACAGGCTATTGAACGACGTACCTCGACATGACCTGGTCGACTGAATCTTCTGCAGCAATATAAATATGGACGCCAAATGGGACAAGTCCCCTAGATGCGAGTCGCATGCTCAGTGAGGGTGGGGACGAGGAGCAAGGGCGGAGACATACCGACAAGCCTGAACAAGTTCATGAGCAAGAACGAAAGAGGGTGCTGGTGGGAGAAGACAGTGCAGGCCGGGCAGCGAGGACGATGACGAGGGAACGAGTGCGACGTGTATCCTCCAATTCCACCGTGGCACCTTCGGCTTTTGCCGGCAGTATGCTTCTCGTAGACGCTTGAACGCTTCAGAATGCGCGCCTTGCTCCCAAATCTCATCTTTCACGCAAGTCTTTCTGGACCTCCCTTTCTCCACTACTATTCAGCACCTTTGCCACTTTCCACATGGCATGAAGCATGCATATAGCCACTTCATCCGACGTTCGAAGGTAAGGAAAAACTACACGCGAATGGCACTCGCCATCCCAAAAGACATGAAAAGTCGGTGCGTAGTCATGCATACAACTCATGTCACTTGTCCTAATCTCAGCAATCGAGTAAGCATCCGTTGTTATTTAGCTCTATACTGCGCTTATCTGAAATTGCGGTCCCGAATATGATTGTGACAGGAGACCAGTTCTAGCCCTGTTACAATCATATGGGTGGTGGTATCCGCCATTGTCTGTCGTGACTGTTGAGGGGGTGCTAAGCAGCATATACAAGGCAGGTAACAGCTCAGCTTTATCGTATTTGACTCCGCATCAGGAACAGTCGCATTCTTAGTCTCCTGCAGGGGTCACTTCGCGCGACACAGGGACTTATGTAGGTGTCCAACGTCAAGGCTGGAGGACGAGCAAAATAAAATTAATGCCCACAGCTCATTGCCCAATACTCCTGATCCTTCTGTTCGCCACCGTATATCTCTCTCATGGCATCTCTAATTAATCTCAACATGTCGGACTCAACCCGCTACTAGACCGTCCACCTTGTTCCGTGAGTATTATCCCGTAGGGGGCATATACCCTTCCTCACCCTGCGACACGTTGCGGCGAGCAGAGTGAGTGGGGATCCATTGGTACAAGATTGCTTCAAGTCTACGATTTATCTCGGCTTGAAAACGTCATTCTCATTCTCGGGCTTCCGGCCACAGACAAGCCACACAACCTCAAGCTCGATTTCCTTTCCCATCCCCAGAAGCTTAACCCTGCCACCCACCTACAACCCTACATTGTATCGCTCGTCCTTCATTACTCTTGGCCGGTGCCGATGAAAGCTCGGCATTGTCATCTTGTGGTTGAGAAGTACATCCAACTGGGTTCACGACGCAGTTCGGAGGGTACGCCCGGAAACTCCAGTTGTCGGCGGAGTGCGAGCTATGGCGTCCACAACACTCTTAGGGAACAAACACTATTCTTGCGATCCCGACATCGTTTCGTGAAGATGCGTTGAGGGCAATGAGGTGCAAGGTCGGGGGTACTTAAAGCTGGCCTTAGCAGGGTCGTCGCGAGCGCCTTTCGTTTCTGATGACTGCGGATGAAAATGTAAATGTTTGACGTCTCGCCTCGGCTAGCCTCGAGCTGATCAATCTGCCTCGTGGCGACGAGTATAACAACGGTTGGTTTTCTATAGCCATCCAGTTCAACCCCATCGACCCTTTGGACGTATCAGTGGTTTTGGTAAGCCTATTTTACAGAGCATTCTCCAAGGAATCCATTGACGCCATCAAAATACAAGTTTAGAAACGCCATCTGCAGGTCCTGCAAGGATGTGGCTCCTTCGTACGAGCACCGGCGAGCTCGAGCACTTCAACAGCCCGGACAACGTCAGAGGCGGCTACGCCATCCTCTCCCACGTCTGGCAGCAGCCCGAGATGTCGTTCCAGGAGCTCCAAGCGCTCCGCTCGCAGCCCTCGTCGTCGCAAGACACCCTCCTCGCGCGCGCATCGTCCAAGATCCGCGAGTGCTGCAAGCTCGCCGAGTTGCACGGCTACCAGTGGCTCTGGATCGACACCTGCTGCATCGACCGCTCGAGCAGCGCCGAGCTCTCCGAGGCCGTCAACTCCATGTTCGCGTGGTACTCGCGCGCGCACGTCTGCTACGCTTACCTATACGACGTCCCGACCTCGGGCAGCCTGCACCGGCGCGAGTCCGCATTCCGGACGAGCAGGTGGTTCACGCGCGGCTGGACGCTCCAGGAGCTCATCGCGCCGCGCAACCTCGTGTTCATGTCGCAGGACTGGACGATGATTGGCACGAAAGCGAGCCTGGCCTCCCTGCTCGAGGAGATCACGGGCATCGACGCCGACGTGCTGACGTTCCGGCGGAGCGTCGCGGACGTGAGCGTGGCGCGGCGGATGTGGTGGGCATCGACGCGGAAGACGACGCGGATCGAGGACGAGGCGTACTCGCTCATGGGCCTGTTTGGGGTCCACATGCCGACCATCTACGGAGAGGGCGCGCGGGCGTTCCCCCGGTTGCAGGAGGAGATCCTGAAGCGGACGTCGGACCAGACGCTGTTCGCGTGGGGGAACGTGCTCCCTGTGCGCACGAGCCCTCTTCGGGAGCGCATCACCTTCAGCAACTTTCACCACGATAGCCATCTCTTCGCGCCATCCCCGGCAGCGTTCTGCAACTCCGCCAATATGACGACAATTCCTGTGCATGTTGCCTTCAAGAACGCGCTCACGACCCTCGGTATACACCCCAACGAACTTGAAGGTGCACCCAAGGCAAAGGTATGAGAGACATGAATTCTGCCTGCTGCTGACGATGCCTGACACTGTAAAATTCAGGGAAAGGCGACCGACAAACAATCCTCCTACTCGATCCCGCTCCCCGACTACACCGTGACGACCGCGGGCGTCCGCTCGCGCATGCTCGTGCTCGAGAGCTCAAAGGGCGACTTCGCGCTCGCGATCGCCGTCCTCGCCGTGCGCGACGAGTCGACCGGGTCCGGCGTCGGCCTGCTCCTGCGCCGGCGCCGTTACAAGGAGAGCAAGCTCAAGTACCCGCGGTACCATGTCGGCGTCTCCGTGAAGGGCATGCGCGAGTGGCTGAGCCTCCGGTACCGTATGGCGCAGGTCGAGTGGGCCGCGCACGCGCTCTCGTTCGGGCAGCGCGCGATCGCCGCCGAGTGGAAGCAGCTGTACATCTCGCACCGCCCGGCGTCGCGCAAGCCCGCGCGCCCGGCGTCGGTGACGCACGCCGCGTTCCGCTTCGTGTTCCCGCGGTGGCTCCCCGTCGAGCTGAGGAAGGCCGGGTTCGAGCCGGACGTGCCGCTCCCGATGACGCGCACCGACGCGGACAAGCTGTCGGGCGGGGGCTCCCTGCAGCGGTTTACGTTCACACACGGCGCGACGGGGGAGGCATTCCGGATCCAGATCGGTCAGTGCGGCGGGTCTCCGTGGGCTACTGCGGATATCATCCCAAGAGCGGCTTGGCCTGACGGTGCACCTGGTCCTGCTGCTGGGGTACCGGCGATCCCGCAGCTGTCTGTGGACCGGAAACATGGGTTCGATTGCGGCAAGAACAGCGTCGATGCGTGGCCGAACGGGACGAAGACGTTCGGCGACTCGACCCGGAGCGTGCAGTTGACGTTCACACGTATGAACGAGGGAGCGACACACCTGCTCGATATTCGACTCGGCGGACGTGCGTATCGCAGCCTCCATGCTCTAGGTCGGAAGGCGATCCACACGCTGTGTCGTGCGCTGCCTTTGAAGATGACTAGATGACGATAGGTAAGTCACAGCTGCATGACTTTCGTCGATCGCGTTGACGAATCGTCTCGTGTTTCCGATTAGCTTGTTGCTGAACTTCATAACATGCAATCTGGGTCACTGGGGGTTTCCCCACAACGCGCTCAACAGCCACAGGATATATTCAGGGAATCTCAAGGAGGGCTACTTCGGATCCGCGGCCAAGGCAGTTCCACCATGAGCTAGGCCTCGAGTTCCCTCATTTTTTGATGGAGAACTTGGGCCACTGGCCCACAACATCATCGATCACAGAAGGAATCGCTCAGGGTGAACATCAGCCTTAGGCTTGGTCCACATCTTCAATACACCGATATTGTGGTTGATACCTCGTGCCGCGTCACGTCTCATGCTTGTGGAAGACTTGGGCCAACGCGTATACCAATTCTGTCCCTTGCCATGGATATCGCAATATTGATGTGGATGAATACAGGAGGGCAATAATACACCTCTCCGCCAACATTATTTTCAATGACCGTTGACCAGTACAGCAGACGTGATAGAGACGGGAGAGATTAAATGACGGCAGAGACAACAAGCTGAACCACGAAGGAATACAACATCGAGCAGCAGATACAGGGATCATGGGGAGGACTGCAATGGGCCAGACGCATAGCAGTCCCCCAGCCCTCAGCCGTCGAACATCGTCCCGTCCATTCGCACGCCCATGTTCTGCTTGATCTCCATGCCCAGCAGCTTCATCTTCCCCGCCTGCCCACGCCCACGCACACGTCCCATGCTAATCAGCACACCCTCTCACCGGCGGCAGAGAAAGCAACACAACACGCACCTGGATCCGCTCGTTCTGCACCTTGCGGAGCTCCATGAGCTGCTCCTTGCTCATGTACGAGTCGTGCTCGACAGCGCGGCGCTTGTGCGTGCTCGCGTGCGCGCGCATGTCCGCCGTGGGGTCGTACCCGTCGTCCGCGGGCGGGACGTACTCGCCCGCGCGCATCGCGGACATGCGCCGCTCGTACTCGTCCATGTTGTAGAACTTTTCGTGCGGGAGCGTCGCTGTGCGGAGAGGGAAGAGTAGGTTAGCGCCTGACCAAGTTCGAAGTGGTGGGAAGAAGTAGTCCAACGCTTGACGGGATTCGTAGGAGGAGCTTTTGGATGATAGAGCGAACACAGATGCGCAGTCTCCACCGCTCGATGTGGTGCAACGCAGCTAGGACAGGCTCATCCGTGACTGTGCAGGACCTGCACGATCGTACTCCATAAGTAACTAACAGCTCCATAGAGCTTCCTAGCAAGAGCAGTGCCAGTGTCATGGACGATACTCATGGGTGTATGCGTCACAATATGGACTATATGCGCCGCGATTTAGGACTCTTTTTTCCGACCAACCTCATGCCAGTCCATTGGTATGCACCAGCAAAACATGGCCCTCAGATCAGGTCGCCTCAACAAGAAGACCTTAGATAGGCCCAGCGCGTAGCCAGCACCCAAGTTGTGGGGTCTAGAGCAAGAACGACGACTCCCACATCCCGAGAACCCAGGACAAATCCGACAATCTGAGAATCCAAAGACTCACCAGTGTTGTAATCCTCAGCAAACCGCGCAAACTCCTTCTTCGTCTGGTCCTTGGTGATCGTCTCGGGGTTGATCTTGCGCTCCTCCACGAGCCACGCCCGGAACTCCTGCTCCTTGTTGTACAAACTGCACACAGCATACACGCACCCGGTGAGCACAATTAAAGGACGGCATCATTGAGACATTAAGAAAAAGACGCACTCGGTCTCGTTGATGATCCCGTACTTGCCCCACTGGTGGTGCCCCACGGCGCCGCTCTTCTGCTTCTGCTGTGTGCAGCGTGTACCACACATACAATACAGCGCATCAGCCCCGTCGACTCCTCGTCCCGGTCCGCCATCGCCACAACACGAACACGAAGCGACGCGCACCTTCTTGTCCTTCTTGTTCTTTTTCTTCTTCTCCTTCCTGTCCCGGTCCCGGTCCCGCTCGCGGCTCCTGCTCTCGCCACGCTTCCGGTGCTTGTCCTTCTTCCGCCTATGCCGCCTCTCCTTCCCCTTCTCCCTCTCCCTCTCCTCCTCTGAATCCGACGAGCTCGACGATGACAGCGACCTCCGGCGCCGCTCCCCATCTCTATCTTTGTCCCACCGCCGCTCCCTCGACCGCGAGCGCTCACGTCTATCCCTATCCCTATCCCTGTCCCTGTCCCTGTCCCTGTCCCGCCTGTCCGCAGGGGAAACAGATCTCGAATACGACCTCCTTCGCGCGCGGGGGCTCGGAGGAGAACGAGGACGCCTCCATGGTGACCTCGACCTCGAGCGTCGGCGGGCGTACTCGTCACGCTTCGCAGGCGAGCGCGAGCGTGATCTGAGACGGCGGTCGTCGCGCCTTGCCCTATCGTGTCCTCTCGATCTGTCGCGCTCTGTGCCCTCCATAGTACTGGTCTTTCGAGGCCCGGTGGGTAGGACGGGAGAGCGCAGAGCGATGGAGGGGGGAAAGGTGATGAGTTGGTGTAATGGATGGGAAGAGTCGACGGCCAAGAGCAGCCACAAGGCGTCCGTCTAGCGCCAGTGAATTGAAGGGCGCTAAACCTTTGGAAAGCGCCCTGCGTTGACGCTCCCTGCTTGTAATGGTGAGGAACCCGCGCACACTGTACATCTAACGTCAGAAGGCTCTTAGAAGCATACGGACTTGCTGAAGGTGCTTCCAATGAATGACGCCTCACGCGGAAAGCTGAAAAGAATACTGAGATCCAATCCAAGGAACTAGTTCAATATTATGTGGATAGTATGATATCAACATATGTACATCGGCCAAGCAGGCCATGTACGTATCCTACAGCGCGCATACAAACTACAAGTCATGACGTCATAACGATCCGTCCGGGGTCGGCGGAGGTGCAGTGAAGAGAGCACGGCGCGATGCGGGAGGTGGAAATCCAATAAAGGATCAAGCACAGAACGCGAGCGAGGGAGCGGACGAACGAGAGGCGGTACGAACTCTAGGGAGTCGGGAACTAAGTAGTGGGCAGTGGTGGTGATACAGATGTAACGGCGACATGTACAGATGGAGAAGAGAAGAGAGATGAAAGAGGGGAGGCGATGAGAGAGCGGCGACGATGATGATGGTAATCGAATCGAGAAGACCAGAGAAGACGAAGAGGATAAGGATCGTAGTAGCGATGACCAAGGAGAGGGGGCACACCCGATAAATAGATGACGCTATAAGGTTGGTAGTAGTCGGAGCCAAAGGAAAGCGAATGCAGAGGTGGAGTGGGAGGAACCCTACAAAAACGAGGACGGAGGCCTGGGGGCATCAGATCACGATGTAGACCCATGACAAATGGGTGGCAAGGCGTGCTAAAGCCTACACGATGGGTCGCAGCGTCAGCATGACCGCCGCACAGTAAGCAGTAACAGCGGAGGGACGAACCTTGGGCTTAGAGGGACGCGACGGCGGTACGCGCGTCCAACAGGGAAGGGGTGCGAGGAGACGGTGGCGCCGCCACGGCCGCTCACTCGTGTGGGACGCCAAGCGAGCGACAAATCGTGCCGATTAGTGGCCGCTTGCAAACCTGCACACGAGAATCGGACGATATGAATGGACGAGAGGGGGGAGAAGACAAGGGGAGGTTAGCAACGCTGGACGACGAGAAAATAGTTATGTGGGTACGGACGTACGCTGCGGTCAACCAAGAAGGGGCCCCGTGCATCTGAAGGGCAGCGACAGTGGACGCGACGGCGACGGCCGCAGCACCGAGGGCTGCGTAGACGACCGACTGCTCCTTGACAGTGGGGTCCTCGAAGGTCGGATCCTCGTACATGGACGTGTAGGCACGCATTGTGTTGTGTGGGCTGGGCGGCTGTAGGTGAGGTGGAGGACGCGAGAGCAGGGGCAGTGGGGGAAAGCGCGATCGATGCGGATGGAGATGAGGAAGGGATGGATTGGGTCTTATAGTGCAGTACTGAGCGCCGCTGGCTGTTGCGTGCGGATGCCGGAGAGATCGGAGATGAAGGTCAAGACGAGGCTTGTCAGGGAGAGACTAGTGGCAAGGACTGCACCCGTGTGGCCGGTACGACAACAAGGACGATGAGATGCGAATGGGGGCGACGATGACGTTGTGGACAGACGGGGCGACGAGGGGCCGGGGTGGGGAACGCGCAGGAAGATATAAGGGGCAGGAGGTGAAGGGAAGGGGATGGCCAGATGAGGTGGGAGGGGAAGCAGGGCCTGGCGCGCTGGCGTGTGCTGAAACTCGAGCACGACACAAAAGGAAAGATGGGGTATATGAGGCTTGTGATTGTCGCATATTCGGATCATCTGTTTAACCTCATTGGCTGATGCCTCGTAGTCGAGTAACCACAAAGTCCAGAACACCCCCAACAATGATCAGAGGACACGCCGAGTGCAGGCAAGTTGAGGCCCGGCAAGAACAGATGACGCAAATCTCCCGGACACGTTCCGGCCATGCTTGGACGTCTGACGTGCGGTGAGGGCTTGTGTCCTGACCAATGCATAATGTACGTCACGTCCACGGTATTTGCGCATCCAACGTCGCCCTTAAGTCGCCCTTGCGGCCTTCGCCATGCTACAGACGAGCAAAAATGTACGCCAGATGGCGATCACTGCCTCAATCCACGAGTGCAGATGGATCTGAACATCGTCGAATACATGCACGGAGTCCCGAGCTCAACTCGGAGACAACCTCTCCGTACGTCCTAAAAGCCTAAGACCGGGGCGCGCAGTTCGAGGATCATTTTCCGAGCAGCGCAACGCAGCGTATCCATTAATATCGAACGCCGAGTGGCCAAACGCGAGACGCCGCGATATCCGCAACCCGGAGAATTGCCACAGGTCCCGGACTCCAGCCGGACCCACAAGACGCGCGAAAATGGACGGAAGAGAGAAGTATGTAGGGGAGAACGCACCGCATACAGTCAGGCCCAGACCAAGACCTGAGAGATACCCCATCCAAAACTCCCTCTCACAAGATGCCACACTACGTGGACAGAAAACCTCGAAAAGCTTATCGCATTGCAACCCCCCCCCCTGGCGCCACTAAAAGTCCTCCAGCCGGTACACATCATACGCGACCTCCTCATACGGATGGACCTGCAGATACAGATGGTTGTCGCCCGCCGCCTCGCGCGCCAGTCCCACAGGGACGACGATCCGACTCGGACACGCACCTTCTTCAGTTCCTCCAGCACCGCCCCCATCTCCACCCCGGTCCCGTTCCCGGCGTCCGCGGCTGCGTCTCGATGAGTGACCGGTGGGCCTTGTTCTCCAGGGCCACGCGCTCCGAGGACGAGCACCTCGACGCGGTCCTCCTCGACGTGCTCTGGCCGCCCGACCTCCCCGATCGCGGGATTCGCACCCTCGAGCGGCAGGAATTGTCCTGTGCAGTTGTCCACCCGTGCCCCGCGCGCCGAAGGCAGAGGCGGTTCCGCCACGTGCCAGTAAATTTGGGTTCATGCAGCAAGATGGAGAGATAGATAGATAGATGGGTGGACGGGACGCTCGCACCTACACCGGGGGAGACGAACGCGCAGCCGGCGTAGGCGCCGATGCGGCCAACGTGGTTGGGGAAGCGGGCGAAGAGGTGGCGGAGGACGGTTTGAGTCGAGGCGCGGGGGACGAAGAAGACGAGCTTGAGCTTTTGCGCGGGCGCCATTGTGGGGGTTGCTCAAGAATTCAAACTGCGGGGAGGAGTGGTACGATTTCGCTCAGTGGCTGAGGAAATGCGAAAACAAGTTGCTGTCGATTTAGCCAATTTACATATATCAAATAGTACTGTGCGACATGGTGCTATAGTGTAGTGGTTATCACTCGGGATTTTGATATCTACTTTCCCGAAACCCAGGTTCGAACCCTGGTAGCACCTCTGAGAATGAGGCGAAAATTGTTTTTGTTGCAAGAGTATATAGTTGATCGAAATGGGGCAGCCTGATTCTCCTAAGTAGCCTAGCAAGTATGTACTAGATGCGCCAGACAGAACCCGCTGGGCTATGTTACATCAGCGGAAGGCCCTTCCCCAACAAGCAGGCTTGTAATCTGAACACTGAGCCCCTTGCCCCCCAGCCTGTCTTCTGCATTGCACTTCAGAGCAAATACACAAAGTTCAACAAGAACAGGAACATCCCAGGCTGCTGTCGGGTTGCATTGACAAGCTCTCCAATCGCCAAACTGTCTTCATAGAGCATAGTGATGCTGACAATGTCACCCTCGAGCATTTCAATCTCTTTGAGTGACAAGTCCAGTGCATGATACAGGGACATGGCTTTGACTGGAGCACAGAACATGTCATCAGAGTATGTTTGTGGCAGATCATGTCGCTGATAGAATAATCTCATACTGTAGAACAACACAGGCTGTCTGTTGCTGGCAGTCCACCTGGCAGGGAGTGGTCCATCGGTGTGTGGGCACAATGGGATGGGAGGGTACAATTGCACTTGCTGGCAGACAGATATGGAAAATTGCATCACCTTGGTCCATGGCTCAGGTATGCACCAACCTTTGCAGATGCCATTGCCATAGCAGAGGTGCCAGGCAGGCATCTAAAGTGAAGAAAAGCAATGTGAGAGATCAAGGATGCCTACCCCAAACCTGCCTGATGCAGACCCACTGTGCTGTTCTGGAGGTAGTCAGATATCACCTTGCTCATGCACCAGCCATGAGTGAACACTGATGCCTATATGGAGCACACTGTTCAGTACAAGCTGAACATATGGAAGGCAGCCTATAGAGATGAGCCTACCCTGAACTGCACTTGCAGGACAACATTGGCATCTTCATGATACTTGCCATCTGGGCCACAGAGGGACTGCAATATGGAGTGTCCATTTTGTGGATGGGACAGTGGGTTGAGCTTGTTTGCTAGAACAAGCACAGGGTTTGCAGGCCGTTTGTGCTCACTGGGGGAAGCTGTCAGATCAGAATACCACTTGACCACTCAAAGTGGCCACAGGTGAAACATGTATGGCAAAGATAGAAATGTGGTCTAGACTGGAGAAATCGTTGCTGTTAGCGATGAGAGTTAGCCTGAGAGAACCAACTTGAAATTAGCTCAGAGAAACACATGCCAGCTCACCAAGGATAGAGGCATTTGCCTGGCTTGATGCCAGCTCACTGGGCATCTTGTGTCCTTTGGCAAGCATGATTTCTGAGTTATGCTCAGGGTTGAGGTTCCTGCAGAAGATTAGCATGAGATCCAGGGTGAGGTAGTTATTTCCCCTCCTGTCATGAATGCTTCGTCAGGCACTGACTTCAGCACCTGAGTTTCCTTTCCTGGACAGTTTACTTCTCACGTCGTTTTCCTTGTACTCCGTTGCACGGTAACCAGTCCCTTGTCTA